>JARK01001446.1:460851-471396 GCA_000688135.1 Ancylostoma ceylanicum | reverse complement strand
AAGGGGGGGGGGGGGGGGGGGGGGGGGGGGGGGGAACATGCGGTGTGCCCGAATGCCCACGAATTCTCGGCTTTAGTTGCATTTGGAAGAGACCATACTGGATCGATGTACTCGTGCGTGATGGAAAACGCCTCATTTCAGAAACGCCACAATCCCACTGCCTACTTTCTGCTCAATGATGCCTGGCGCTGTCTTAGTAATGTTTATGGAACTATGTCAATTATGGAGGATTTGGTACGACTAGTATGTAATGAGAACTTTGATATTACCGTATAAACGATGTTTAGGAAATTAAATTATTGTCGACTGGACGTTCAGGGTCACTAAGAAGATCCGAACAACGCGACGTTCCTAGGCTCTCATTGAGGGATGAAGACAAAGGTGCGAAATTATTGTAGCAGCGCTCGTTTCACTGTGCATTTTTACTTCGGAATTGTCACTCAGGTAATGATTTCAGAAAATGCAACTCGTGTTCCTCGATATCATGATGCTGTCCCGTCGTACTATACTAGGCAACAGAGTCAGCCTGTTCAACAAGATTCTTCAAGTGGTGCAAGCTCTCTAGCAGACAGGGTGAATTTCCAACCAGACCCAAGTTTGTTTCTGTTTATATTAGTCAGTTGTATTTCTACTGCGTTTAGCCAAAATTACTTGATTGTGAGTGTAGGTCTTCGACGTGTTAACCGCTTTGTCCCTGGTCAGCTTCTATATAGACACGATCCCGTGAAGAAATTCGAACTGTATCGGTAAGGTGATTTGTTACTTTTTTATATTCTCATCTCTGAACATGAAAATCTGTTCTAGAGAAGAGTGGTCGCGAAAGCCAGCCCCCGGTGAACAGAAGCGACTTGCACTACGATGGAAAGTTCGCGAATATATGCTTCGACATGACATTCCTGTGTAGGTGTTACAAGAGTATACCTTGTTTCGTATTCTTCAAATGACTTGTTCGTTTAGTTTCGATCCAAGGAAAGGAGCGGCTCCATATGCAGTACATCCCAAGGACTGGTCTCCAAGACCGTATCTCGATTAGATCCAATTGTTTTACTTCGCAGCCTCCCACCGCAGGTGTATCTCTGTCCACTCAGTCACAATACTCATGACAAAGAACGTCCTGATCTCCTTCTTCTTTACTACCGATGCAGTGGCTTATTCTCAGCCATAGACATTGTGATATGGTGTCTTTATTAATACGTGATCTGTGCAGTTGAATTAGCTTTCCACAGTCTGCAAGGTCTCTATAAAGTTTTTGCTTAGTTTCTTCTTTATACAGTCGACTATTGCTTGTTGCAATAAACATATCTCTCCATCTTGTTGCAGTTGTCAGTGATGATTTCATCTACAGGGCCAATCATGTCGCGGTTTCTCCTCCGTCAACAGGAAAAATTTGTGATGGCCCTTGGTAGACACAACATTCCGGGGTTGAGATGGCTACTGGAAGGGTTCAATTAGTGGGTTTCCTTCTCTCTGAACAACCAATTGTGTGAAAGTGCGCATATATGTCATTAAAGGCAGCACCCACGGAAATTTTTGTGTTGGAGATTTCGCTGAATTTCAAGGTTTTCAGGGACGATGAACTCATAGGCAGTGATGAAACAACGTGAAACGCGCCTGAAGAGAAGAAATGAAGGGGCTGTTTCCTTTGCGTCCACAGCGCGGACGAGTTTTCCGCTGGGGGTATACGCGTGTATCCTCATGAATTCTTGTGGATGGTGCGCATTCCATACCCTGCACTGTACAATATTCCATATACAACATGATACATTGGACTAGACCACTTAGTATGTCAAATCAATACGTTAACTGGCGTGGCGGACACCAAAATGGCCACGCTCGACTCTGTGTCCACGGCAGTATCTCCGCAGTAGGGTCGCTTTTTTCTGTGTTCAATTTACCATTTTGATTGTCCGGCAGCCGGCCACACGAAGAACGACCCACCTCAAAAGTGAAAATTTCCGTGGGTGCTGCCTTTAAGTATTACAATGCATCTGCTTAAGAGAAAAAGGGGTGTAACCAGCCGACTCTGATAGGCGTCGCCCGTCACGCAAATCCATTTAATCTCGTGTGGCGTCAAGTATAAATAGACCATGCATTACGGGATTGACACCGTTCGAGATGATACAGGTGGGCGTGACAGGCGGTCCCAGTGCGCCAATCAGAGTCGTTTGGCCACGCTTCTTTCCCTCATGATGATACACACCACTTAGTATTCGCTCCATGTATTCTGCTTAAGTAATGGCTAATCGTAGCGAAGTTTAGTGTTATTCATCGCATTTGATAGTTTTACGACGAAATCACTACATATTTCTATGGTTAGCCGCAAAAACCGTGCAAGACAGCGGTTCTTGTGCGCGGCGCGGTCTCGCTGTCGTAGCACCCCAAGGCCGTTGGGTCAGCGGACGCCCACTGCACCTCATATTCTTTATCGGTGCTCCAAATTGTATACCCTCCCACCATTTTTGTGAGGGTAAGGAAAAATTCATACTTGTCTCATTTGGGATAAAACACAAAATGCGCATTGTTGCAGATGTTTAGAAGTTATATACAATGTTTGTTGTACATATTGCATATAACGGGAAATCTGAAAAACTAAACAAAAGATATGATGAGAATTGTTTCACGGTCCATCTTTCGGACCTTTTTGCAATACTTTGAGTTTATCTCATTGTTCAATCTTATGTGCTTTCGTTAAGCTATGACATGCAAAGAGTCAAAGAGGTTGGCCCAGACAGAGCTGCCGCCGAGTGGATCGTACGATGCGGTGGAGCCGTAAAGTAAGGTTTTGCAGCGTTCTACATTTGTTTCTACATCTGTTTCCTAATTGGAATTTTTCGCTACACTTGTTTCCCAAATGGAATTTTTCTTATGTTTACCATATGTGTGTGTACGACATTATCTTACCTAATAGAAATGATATTTGCACATTTTTTGGATTCGATAAAATTGACGACATATTCGATGATTACAACGCCCTCATAAAGCGAACTGCCGAACTGGATCCGAGAGTACCTGTTGATAACGTAAAAGTCACCCACATTCATGCAATTGAGGCATCAGTCACCGGCTACGGATGTCGCCATTTTAGTACGTTTTTGCTGAAATCGAATATTTGGTTCTGACTTGCTTTTAACATATCCTACTTTGTTCCAGACAATTTACAAGGGATCCAGGAAGTGCGGTTCGTGCGCTGTGACAATCTACACGACTTTGGATTAGAGTATATGGCGAAGGCAGTGGGGTCTCATCTAGGTTACCTTGAGATTGACGGATGTCGACGAATTACTGAATTTGGCTTAGCTCATCTTGAAATGTGCAGGTGAGAAGCACAAAGCTATTTTTTTTTCAATGGCTAAGTTCAGGGGCAGTTTCCACCTCACTTCTCGTTTTCGAGACTTTTTTGTGATTGAAAGGCTACTGCTGTACTCCTCGATGAGCAAACTGTTTCGGTTGCTGCTGAATCAGAACCAGTGTCGCTCAGCGGCAGCGAACGCAGCATCGCACTCCTCGAAGAGTATAGCAGCCGCCAAATCGTTAAGGGCACCAACCCGTCTCAGAATCGTATTTGAGATTCTCGCATTAAAAGAATCTCCATTGGTTGATGATCAGAATGGTACATGTGATTCCGTGCAAAAGTGCCGAAAAAACCCGTTTTTGAGGCCCGGTTATTGAGGAGATAGTGGGCGAGCGGCGAGTTAGGGGTGTGGCCATCGGGCTATCTATTTAATTCACTCCTGGGTTCACCTGGTTGTTAGAAAATTCTTACTCATCGAAAGAGATTCTCATCCACTTACTAACAGAAAAGAAGCTGCGTTTCATATATAGCGAGCAAGGCAGTACATGATGCTGAAATCCTGTAATCTCGTCTTGGCTCCGCCTGTTTGGACTGCATCAAGGTCCAATAGGATTTTGGTGGTTCTATTGTTTGGACACTAGTATATTAAGCCTTTTATTATTCTACTAACTAAGTGAATATACCAAATAAGGAAAAGAAGATAGAGAATGGAGGAGAAAGAGTATAGTGACCTTTTCTTATGGTGGTGTCCGGGCCCGACCGCTTGTTACGGGCGACCCCGGAGACTTGTTGTTTACCGCCCTGTAGGACGGGATATGGATCCGACTACAGACCTAACTTGTTACTTGTCAGTTGGTCAATTGGATATCATCGAGACTTGTACCGGAATACTTGTCTAGCTAACTTGTTGGAGGCTCATGCCGATCCGAACATTCTTAGCTCGGGCTCCTTTTATCCTCGTTTCCTAGCCATAAGGGGCGGAGCTGGAGGATCAAGAATCATCCATTCATGAGAACGGAAATAATGGTATGCGGAGCATGAGGCTATGAATCATGAGTTCTCAGTAGCAGAAGTCATGACACCGCCCACTGGCTCCGCCAGAATTTGGGCTTGAAGGCGGGGTTTTCGGCGTTTTTCCACGCAATCACATATACCATTCTGATCAGCGGTCACTGGAGATCCTTCTTCTCAATTTGTCTTATTTCTCATGAACAATTCTTAGGTGGAACGGTGCCTGTATGGGACGTCAGAGTGGTATGTATGGTCTGGTAGCGCACACAGGGCCCATGATCTGACATTGTCCGCAACTACGACCACACTTGTTTCCAGCGATTGGAGAACGCCACAGAATTCCTTTTGAAGGAGATGGATGCAGCACGCCAAAATAGAAGGAATGATACCAAATTCCACACCAAAACGTAATGAAGTAGGCTTAGAAATCAAGCGGACGTAGTTGCGGACAATGTCAGATCATGGGCCCTGTGTATGCTACCAGACTATACTAGACATTTGACTCGCCCGAGTGAAATCGAGTCGAGTTTCGAATAAATCGACTTTCGAGCGATTCGAAATTTCGACTGTTCGAAAAAATCTCGTCGAGTCAAGTATCTTGTATATACGATCTCCGAAACAAGCATGCCGTTTTCGGAGCTCTATTTTGTTGAGAATTAGGATGGTACAACCATTTGAATGCGAGATATTTGCCCCCGGGTGCCTAGGGACCTTCCTGACAATTTTGCTGGGAAGTATATACGTTGTGATCAGCATTTTCTGACTGTTTCAGTGATTTTTTATAAACATTTGGAAAAGTGAAATGAGGAGAGACACTGCCTTCAACTAGTATCTCTCTCTTTGACACTAACAATAAGAAAACCTTAACTTTCTTGCCAAAAATCATTTCCCACATAAAATTTCCCAGTTTCATTCCACATTCTTTTGCGTTTAATTTGATGATTTTTTCATAGTTTGTGCAGGGCTTCATTTTTTAGTGTTTTCGATGAATCCTTCAGAACATAATCATGTTTTTCCAGCGGTCTGAAGTCGCTGCTGCTGTGCAATCTGAAGCGTGTGCACGGCCACGACAAGGTTTTGCAACGACTTGAAAACGCCCTACCTAATACTGACATAAATTTTCCTGCCACTTAATTAATGATTACTGTTTTACTCTGATAAATTTAGGCAGACGATGTATTCAGATGTGAAAACTACCTCTCCATGTTTTATATGACTTAGGATGTCTTAGGAAATGCACTAAGGCACTCTTCAAATGAGTGTTCATTTTGTAGCCTCCATAACTGCTGGAAGTGCTTCGATAATATTGGCGATTTTTATGGAATGTAAAGAGTTGTATATTTACATATTTCTTTAATAAATTTCTTCTCAAGCATGGCATGTACTTAAAACTGGAATCAGAAATGGACAGACCAGCTGTAGCCTAACAGTACGATATTCGTGGCTGGCTGCAACAGGGGAGTACACAGAGTAAGGTCTTCCTTACGAGCGAGGAATGGGTCGAGAACAAATTTCGCGTGTTTTTCAAAACTCACTGTATTGTTCCATAAATTCCGGCTCTACATATTAGAAGTGATTTTTGTAGAGCATCAGATGCCCTGTACACTTGGAATACCAATTAGGTCCTGTAGAGAAGTCTGGTAATTGTGCTTACCAACACAGAGCGAAGGCCTGTTCTAATTTCTAAAGTTACGATGAGGGCATCTCTTGCGACTTTTTTTCGGGACTCTTTCAAGTTGAAAAGTGACGTTTCTTGAGCAAGAATTTCAATGAGAATAATCCTCTTTTTTTCGGTTATAGAAGTTATGTATCGGAAATCACACCAATGTTCGCCGTTTTATGTTTTACCACTTCAAGAAATGTTGAAGAAGCACTGTCAATTCGCGATTGCAACGTGGCTCCTCCCCCTTTAACTTCAAACATGCATGAGAGGTTCGGAAAGTTTCCGGAATGACAAAACAGAACGAATTGGATGTATTTTTTTCAGGAATCCGATCCCCTTGAAGCTCAACACACGTCATTGGCCTGTTCTCAATTTTTGGTTCTCTATTTAGAATGAGTTCCGTTGAAGTGCTTAACAGATGACGGCCCACCTGTGGGTCATGTCTTCGTAACTTTTTCGTAGGAGTTTTTCCAGTCTTCTCTCACAGAGGTTATTTCAATTGTTGATCACACATGTAACACCAATTTTGTACTGGATCGCAGTATGTACAGTCTTTCTCAAAAAGATGGACGGATTGCGCGTGCGGTTTCTTAGCGTCGCGGCTACATAATTGCGGCGGGACTTAGTCGACCCTCTCACATAGAGCATGCTCTCTTCGCATCCCTCGTTCAGGTTCCGCAGCGATGGTGCTGTCACACAATCAGTCTATCTTTTTGAGAAGGACTGTACTGTAGGGTTACTGTGGGCTTAGGTACTGTAAATGTATCTTCAATCAGAATCTAGTGAAAATCTACGCAGTAGGGTTATTGGCACGCTGTGTCCGAATATGGCATCTATTTTATACCACAGTAAAACATTTTTGCGGGGTTACTGTAGGTATACTGTACACATAGTTTTTTTTTCTAAAATTTGCAGAAACTTTCCACATAGTGGTTCTGTCATATGCTGGTCACGAATATAGCATCCAGTCAGCACCGTAGCGGTATTTGGGAGTGTTATAGGTCGAAGTATGGAGTAGTCCATAATCCGAGAAATTATGTACGCATACTGTAACTTCATAGAAATTCACAGAATGAAGGCCACAATCGTGATCAGCAGAAAAACCCATGCGAGGACCTTGGCCAGAATCTGGGAAAAATGGCCATCTAAGTTTTCTACGGTATGAATACAGTAACGATTAAGACGCCTCAGCATGAAAATAAACCCCGTATATGTGATCAGTGCACTAAGTAAGCCCTTATTGTCGCCATCCTCGTGAGAATACCCGGCAAATTTGTACAGGTAGCACAACAGGTAAAAGTTAAAATGTGCATGTATTAAAAGATGGGATCCAAATTAACCATTTTGAACAATCGGCAATTTCCACGTTTGACGGATACCCGTGTTATTCAGGATTGAGCAAATGCGGCACATCAGTTGTTGAAAACGTTTATTCATACTCATTTCGCTAGATAACCTGGGTTAGGATTCATGAACGCATAACCAGACGAAACCAGGCTGGCAAACCAACTTTCATGGGTTGCATCCGTTTGTGTTACGTAATCAATACAATAACCAATAACTGTAATCACCATAGGTCTGCTCGGTTATTATTTCATGGGTCCCAACCCTGGTGGAAGGAAGTTAACCTCGGTAAGAGTTTCGTTTCATCGCCTTCGAATCCTTGATACAGGAAAATGGCGAATGGATAGGGGATGTGCGGGTGGTGGTAGAGTTAAACGGGACGCAATGCCGGTCAACCTAGATCGTCGGCTTTGATAGCTGACGATAGTCATCAGTCTGCACTGTTCCTGCGCACAATTCAGTCACCATCGTCGTCGTGTTTGCCGCCAGCGATCGCCTTTCCACTGTCTCATGAAGTTAAACTGTTCTACTGAATTGTTATGGGCTTCATCACACGCCCAACAAGCTTCTGAAAACTGGTTGCGACACAGCTCTCACTGTTACTTACAGCAGCCAAGCACCGACCACTTTCCCTTTCTAAGACACTGCATTCCGCGGCACTAGGCGAGACCTCAGCGCTTTGTTGTTACTCTTCTGTCTCCTGTTTGCTCTTTGCCAGCCCTTTGTTCAGGGCCAGCAGAAGTTTCTTTTCTGATGGGACCAGGAAATGACTCTTCAACTTTTAGTGGCCAGTTGAAATAAATTTCTACTAAATTAATAACATATCCACCACTTTATATACATTATTTTTCCTTCATTGTTTTGCCGTTCTGAAATCTTGGTTCAATTCTGAGTCTTTGGTTCAAAGCGCCGGATTCCATCTTCCTGAGGCCTGGTTACATCACAGCTATAGTAGTGATCATCCTGACTCAATGCTGTTCCTTTGCGGCCATATCACTAATATCACCAACGCGAGCTCATGCAAAGGCGGGAGCATAGCGGTGTGAGCCTAGAATGGCTTCATTCATCAGTGAGGGTAACTGTTTTCGGCCGGGAATAGCTCCATTCAACAGTGGAATGAAACTCTTATCGAGCACCACCGCTACGCTCACGCTCTTGCACCAGCTCGCGCTGGTGATAGCTGAAGGTGTAGTGATACGGCCGATAAGGAACAGCACTGAATCAGAATGAACAAGACTATACCTTTTAGCTGCTTATGTTCGCTGTCAAACCTAACTGCTGCGGCTTTAAAGCATTAGCGGCAGCATCGAAGCCGTTTGGTGAATTTCATTTCCGGAAAGCGAGTCAAGAATGAGTGCCGATTCCCGGAGTGCGACTGCGAATTTGCTATTGGATATGAGAATTCCAAATTGGTCTTATTCGAAGTTGCCTCATTCCTGTAGAACAAAGATGAGGATTTGCGAAAAAAAATGTGGGGTGTGTACCGCCGTGAAGGGAATTGAACCGAATTCGTCATCGAATGCGCCAATCACAGTGGCCTGCTGTGATTGGCGCATTCAATGGCGATATTGACGACATGCGTCTGTTACTGTTAGCTTGTAGTGCCGCTATTGTCCATATCTTGTGTTAGTCTTGGTATTAGCTCTTTGCTTGCCACGATTTCTGATGGTATCGGTTTCACTGGACACACCTAGACGAACATGTTCCATACCTTTCTTTGGGAAATACTGCGCTGCTACAAGCTGTGATAAAAAGCGTCTGGCATCGAAACCTGCCTCATGCCTGTTGTAAAACATGAAAAAAGCCAGGATACATTCTTTGGCGTAAAGAATCCGCAAGGAATCAGAGTTGCGGAGGAATAGAGAGCGAACATGCAAGAACCAGAATCTGTCCGAAGTAAAATAGTTTCTCCTCCCAGTGAGCGCTTAATTGGACGCCTCCCTATCTGGTCATTTCTTGCATTGTAAGCTGGTTATTTTACCAGAAGGCTCAGTTTCGTACGTGAAAAACCTTTGCGAGTTAACCTGACCAAGGCGTTCGCACCACTCACGCTCTATAAAGTGGCCTAGACGTGGTGGATACAGTGTAGGAGAATAAATGAGACGACACCCCGTGCACGTCGATCGCGGCCGTTTCGAATTCCCCTCCACGAACCAGTTTCCGCAATCCACGTCGTCTCTTTGGCTCATTGAATGTGTCTTGACTACGAATTGAACTCTGAACTCTGATTATTTCGTCGATGAATACCCCAAACTTTCTTTCTTGGCTCCTGCACGTGGTTCTCACCCTAGTGAAACATTCTTCGACCATTCGCTGGCATAAATAATTGAACTAAGAGCAGTGTCACTCTCTTCTTATCACGTTTCTCATGTATCAGATGCTGTTGCTGCCATTGAGTTATATGTTATTGTGCTTTTACCTTTAGGTTTACTTGGCCCTCACGACGTTTCATAGTGTAGCAATATGGTCTATTAAGCAAATAAATAAATTATGCTGCTTTCACTAACAACCAGTGAGAAAAAGCTGAGGAATGTGCTTTCTTAGTCCGAATATGTAAACCAAACCAGTGACTTACCAAGCTGTTGAGCAGCTTCGCTTGGTTCTGCCTCACCCACGTATATTTCGTATTTTAAGAACATTTTGTGGACTTTTTTGGAGTTGTTCATCACTACACATTTATGCCCAAAACAGTGGCTGCACGTTTCCGGTCACTACTCTTCCGCCTGTCACTTGCCATTCCATTGCCTTTCAATACATGTGTTCATTACGGTTCAGTTTTATTTCACTATTTTGGGTGAAAATGATTGTACACGGAACTAGCGACTTTCCTTGAGCACAATGTCAGTGTAGAAGAAATCATCTTGCGAGCATCACAAAAATGCTGAAAATAGGGTACTAGACATTGCCCAAAATACTATGGCCCTGGCCACATGCATCACTAAGATTACCCTGGGTAAATGTGTTGACACTCCTAAGTCTACCCATCTTGGATAAGTGCTTCAATACAATTACCCTTGGCAGTCTCAATGATGCACTCTGGCTCAATACATTACTCTAATCTGACTGTTCACTATAGAGGCTTCAATGGACTATTTCAATTGAATGATTTTTTTTCTAATTTTTTTTTTCTAATCAAATGATTCCAATTTTTTGATTCAAAAAACTAAACCGGAGGGAGAAGGGAAGTAAGGGATGCATTGTCGAATGCAAGAATGCCCAGCCAAGGAGGGAGGGA
>JARK01001446.1:431718-444748 GCA_000688135.1 Ancylostoma ceylanicum | reverse complement strand
TAGAGAGAAAAGAAAAATAATAAAAATATCAAGCTCAAAATTAAATGACTGACAATCACTGCTCGAAAAATTGTAATAAACTAAAAAATAAATAAAAATATGAAAATAAAATTAAAAAGATGAAGTAAAAAAATATAAAAATACACTCATGAGTACACTCATGGGAAGGTCCACAACTAGCAACTCTTCTAAATTGGAAGTGTCTCTTCAGCAAAATATGATGTAAATCCTCTTCTTTACCACAACAAATTAATACGAATATTTCGAACACAGCATACTCAATTTCACCTGGGTAACTCTTCTATTTTATAATAGGAGAACGGGTAGGCTACAACATTTCCGTGAACTTTCACGAATCCCGCAACAGTTCTCTCTCTCTCTCTCTCTCTCTCTCTCTCTCTTCTTCTTCTTCTTCTTCTTCTTCTTCTTCTTCTTCTTCGCTTCAGAAATGTTCTCTACTACGTCCTCTCACTTTGCCTTATCAATCCCACAGGATGTCGTACCCGTCCCACAGGATAACGGATAAGTCGGGAGACATGTCCTGGTACTGCATTAATTCAGCAGTGCGACGGAGTTAGTGCTGTGCTTTTTGAGTGCAACTAATTAGTACTTCGCGTTGCGTGCAACTGGTACATATTAGATTCCCATGGATGCACGTGCCCTTCTATGAACTCATTGTTACACCCTGCTTCAACAAAAATTTAGGTTCTAGAACAGAGTAAGTCCGGTGAAGTACATAGGTGTACAAAGTGAATTGTACGAATTTGAGCCAAAATCGTTGCTTTAATTGTAACCCTCCAATTTATCTCTTCCGTAACCAGTGCATTTTGAAAAGCGTGTGATTCAGCGAGATTTTTCTTTCCAAATATAAAGTAGAAGCTGCAGCTAGAAGTAAACTTGAAAATGTCGATTCAACCCCGTTTCTTTTGTCTTGTGGCATCCCATCTTGCTGGCTGCAGCGATATCCTCTCAGATCACGTCCCAGCCATCATGTGAGCGTTTGATGAGAAGAACTGCATTTCTTTGATGTCGGCACACAAGAGCTTTGCCCTCCAGTATCCACTCGAGCACTGATCGCTATATGTCGCACACCAAAAAAGTTGGGATGGGCGTCGACCACATGAGAGCGCTCCAGTATGTCCCTCAATCCGACATGACGGACGCTTCCCTATAGTTTCTCCTTTTTTCCTTATTTTTGTGGGTTTCTTTATAAACAATGTTGTTCTGGTGGAGTTTTTTCAAACACCTTAATGGAAATGGTGACATTCGGTACAATAATCGGTTAAGATTTTGGAGAAATAGTTTTTCACGCCGTGAATGTAAAGGAGTGTCGACGGACGTGCGTTCTTTGCGGACTCAAGAAGCACGCGACGCGACGCCGCCGCTCGTGCTGCTGTTGCCGCCGTATTGGCAGACGCCAAGTTTTCCTAGATAGTTCGCTAAAGTTTTTGATAGTTGACATTGGTTAGGACAAACAAAAACTATCAAGAAAATCCCTGCTTCGCTATTACGGCGGCTACTTCTGCGCGAGCAGCGCGGACGCGACGCGTGCTTCCTAAGTCCGAGAAAAACGCATCTACATCGGAGCTTACTGTAGGTATGTAGGAAGTGCACTACGGCGACTTGGGTGCTGTGATGGACTGAGAAGCTTTAACTCTTTTTTTTATTATGAATTTCTTTATAAACTGTGTTTTTGGTGGCAGAATCACATCTGTTATTTCGTTCGCAAGAACGTTATGTTGGTCGAAGTGATCGGAATACGCCTTTCGTGGATTTCGGGCTTGCTTCATCCAGCACACCATTGCCGGTAGTAAACTCCTCGATATCCAAAACTTAACTTGCAACATGTGGTGACGGTTTGGTGAAATATATTGATGGTCAATCACTCTTGTATCACAGGATACCGCCCGTCTATTCTACCGCGCTGCACCAACCCCGCAGCGCGGCGGGCCAGTTGCATGCAGTTATGGTGTCTGATTAATCACTGTACCAGTGATCAATCAGAAGAAAACTCAGTATGTCTTAGGTTAATGAGAGAATTATTTGAGGGAATGATATGAGAATAAGATCACATCAATTCTACGCTCCTAAGGTTCCAATACTTCCTGGATCCAGAGCTTGAACTAGACCAGAAAATGTAGAACGTGGAACTCCAAAAAATCCGACCACTATTGGTCATGCCTGTCAACGATTCGTTCAAATTCGAGGGCCCTGTCAAATTCTGAGATGCTGTACCCTGTCTCCCGTCGTAACATCCAGAAAGAGTCAGAAACTCTACGCAGATTGACCGTGCTGGTCACGTTCCTCGTTTGGATACGAAGGTACCTTCGAAATCCGAGACATAAACGCCGACATAAACCCTCCCGTAGTGTTGCAACCAATATCTAGCACTAGAATTCTGACATGAATTTTTTTTATAATCTCCCCTGTCTGATTTGTCCGCAACTGCAAAAGACTCATCAAAATCCATGACATCAACAGCGGACACTGTAGAAATACCCAATTAGCGTAAAATTCCAACCTAAAACCGCCGTGGCCTTCTCTGGTGCCCGGGTCGTTGGATCTGAACATGCCTGGAGAGCTGGTAACCTTATTGAGCATGGCAGAAGTAGCTGTTTTATTCATCAGTTACCAGCTCTCTCAAAAAGCCCATTTTATTAATGGACATCATTAATATGAGTGGCTATTTTCCGCTCCCACCCTTGAGAAAATCACCGTCGCGCCGCCTTGCTCTAATCTTTGAATCTTTCCATATTTACTTGATTTTTTGTTGTTCCCCACGTAGATACACATATTTACCTAGCTGTACAACGAAACTATTGTTTTTGTGATTGCCGCTGTGTTTGAAAATGTGACGAGAGGAGCCCTCTTATGTTTCGCTGCGCTGCGAACGATGTTACATCCGATGCGTTGTTTGCCTCACCGACTGGATGAGGCACACATACTTCACCAATCGTACAAGGCACATTTGCATGTGAACCCCGCGCTTCGCTCGGCTCCTTCACACCTCGGAGCAGCGCGTATTTCAGGAATTTATCATCTTCATGCGCATATAGGGCAGGTGTTGTCCGTTGTGGAAGTGCAATGGAGTGAAATTGTAATGGGGGACTGTCTGCTAATGAATCGCATAATAATTCCGAAAATATGCTTCCGTATACGCCCATCTGCAGGAATATTAGACGAGTTACATACCGACAAGAAAATGTTGTTGAAAAAAAAAAAACGAATTCTACAATAGAAGCAAAAAAATTGCGAAAATTAGGTTTAAAAAAATTGGGAACTGGATATATGTGCATTTTGCATCGTTTGTACATATTGGCTCACCTTCCTCATTATCTTGCAATTTTTTAATTGTTGGTTCCTATTTAACTGCGCAAATTTACGGTCAATTCCGGATGATTTCCATTTTAAAGGTAACTTTCCTCGCGTAACTTGTTTGGCGTCATATTTTTCACCACCCTCACCCTCACCCTACCCCTCCCCCACGCCATCCTCCACCCCGTCTGCAAGCATGGCTGCTGAGATGGCATACGGTCCTTCTCAAAAAGGTAGACAGATTGCGCGACTGCACCATCGCAGTGGGAGCTGAACGAGGGATGCAGACAGAGCATGCTTCAAGTGAGATGGTCGAGTAGGTCCCGCCGCGATTCCAACCGCGAGCCGCGACGCTAAGAAACCGCACGCGCAACCCGCCTATCTTTTCGACAAGGACTGTAGGTACTTGTGATTTGGTCGCAGAAAGGGCCGAGGGAAATGGTGTTAGAGGAGGCTACCTGCTACTGGTTAGTAGCCCTAACACTCACACCAGCGCTCTATACCTAGCAAAGTCTGGTGGGTCGTTGGAACTCGCGCCATTTTCGCTATGATTAACATTTGACCGATTAGAGAAAATAAACAAGTGAATAAATACACATAAATGAATGCACAAGTACCTGGACGAAAATACAGTAAGTTAGCACAAAGGAAATGTCAAAGCGAAGTAGTGCATCTATGGAATGTGACAACCTTTGACTTTCACGAGGCGTTGCTGCTGTTTTTCTCATTTTACTTGCTTTCGGTTTTGGTAAAAGAACTATTCCTAGACAAACCAATCCCCTGAGAAAGGGTTCTTAGGTAGTGTAATGTACTTCTGGGTGAATCGTGGGGGAAGTGAGGGGGGGGGGTGCACAAGTTATTGTACATGATCTGACGGCCTATTCGCCTCAAATATGGCCACGTTTTCGTTCACCTAGACTATATATAATAGCGCTGGATACAAACCATTTTTAATAAGAAATCTGCCAAGAAAACCTCCTGAACAACCAAATTATTGAACGTAAACTTTTAGTGCGAATTTTCTGTGTAGAGTTCCCAAGTAATACAGCTAGAAAAGCAGTTATTCACAGCCGTTCTGAATTGGATTAGGATTTATGTCGTCTTTTTGATTATGACGACGAGACGATTACCCGGTATTTCACAGAAGGAAACGATGCTGCTTCGAAAATTGCTAGGATGAGAAATGCAAATATTATAATACATTGTGAGAGTGAGGGTTGGCCCACATCGAAGCCTCTTTACGGTCTTCGGTAAATACTTTGGGGCAGTTTTACCCAAGTTTCCATTCCCCATGTAATCGTTGATTGCTGTTCAATTTGGTCAAGGAAAAACTTCTCAAAAACTATTATAATTGAATGAAAAATGGCTATCACTAAGGTATGAAATAGCCGCAGTTTTTCCTTACCTTATTTGTCATTGCCCATATCTACTGCTGAAAATCATGAGCACCTTTAGAAAGGGCACTTCTTTCGCTTTTCAAACTGTCTAATCTGTAAAGCTCTCTTTGAAAAATTTGTGGATCATAGAGGTAAAATTGTGATAATGAAGCGCACCTTCTGAAATGTGTTACAAACCCATTCCTCCATAGTAAAGGCCTCTTTCAAGGCCTAGTCGTTGCTGGAAATACCCTACACCCCCTCCTATTCACAAGAGGAACAGGCAAGACAAAAACTGGTACAAGACAAAGAAATAACTGAACGAAATTTGCGCTACCATCCCCCCCCCCCCAACCACCTATTCTGCATATATGTATAGCCCAGAAAGAATGAATGTCAAGGCTTCTCTCTTGGTATACTTCCTCTTCCTTGCATTCCACAAAACAGAGAGAACATGAATTTTTATGGTTGTTATCAGCATCATTCTTCCATTAGTAGGATGTTTTCGCATCGAATGACAACATGAGGCAGTCCTAAAATTGCAATGTATTGTTGTTTTGGAGGGACATCTCATGTTTTGAGGATGATTCGCGAAAGTTCTTCTTGTCTTGTGATTCGGCCTTATTTGTAGTGGCTGATGGCGTTAAAGTATAAGATTTCTTATATCTCGACTTCTTCTATATTCCAACTTCTAAAATAATGTAAAACTGCGTGAGCAGTCATCCGGGGCTTTAGCACTGTATAACATTCCGGACAAGGCAGAAATTGGTTGCGTTCAAGTCGCACCTTTTCATGGAAGATATCCTCCATTAGAAAAAAAAACAATTTGCGCCACGTATTACAGTTCCTGTTCCGTCAGAATTTCTGTTTAGATTCTTGCGCTAAAGTATGAGAAGGTGGCGCGGACATTGACCCTTCTGCTCTCGACAAAAAAGAGAAAATTGTTGTTGAGATTCTCTGGGCTGTCCTGGCGGGTGTTAATCCTGCAAGGCGAACTTTCACCCATTATCCGTTATCCGTATCTGTTAACTGTTCAATTTTATATCTCAGGACCGTTGCCGGGGTCTTGGAAAATTTCGTATCCGCTCATCCATGGTATGCTGCTCTAGTTATGCTCAGATTAATTTTCTGCTTACACTTGCTTTGGAAATTTGCCACGCTCTCTCTGACACTAGTTTTTCCTGAAAATTTGACCAATATGTGAAGTAAAACTCCACCACTAATTGAATGAAATGAGAAAGGGTTTTAAAATCTACGGAAGATTGCAAATGATCTCACACTTGGGACCACGAATTTTCTGAATGTCCTGCAGGAGTTGAGAAGTTGAGAGAACTTCAAATGGTGCCTTCCATTCGGACCGTCGATTGAAAAAGCTATATATTGTGTCAAGAGAAGCTAGAAGCAGAATGAAATCAAAAACTATAAGTCAACTTTGTCCTCAACATGGTACTGTATAGTGAAATATCAGGTTGTCCCAAAAGTGATGGCTGTTTTTGAGGTGCATATTCCAAGGTGTGTAACTAACGTAAGCCCAAACTTGAGATTTTCTCTTGGAATGAAAAGTATTTTAATCAACGTTTCTAGCAGACTTTTGATATGCTTCGAAATCAACGAAAAATAAGAAAGCTTTTATCGCTGGAGTCAACAAAGCGGTCTTCAGCACACATTGATTCACAATAACTTTCCAGAAGAAAAGAGCAGTTAACGGAATATTCCCAAAATTCAAATAGCTAAGGTCTTGCTTTTCATAAATATTTGGAGTTTTTCTAACTAGATTCTAAAATAATGGAGTTATAAACTTTCAAAACTTCATAACTAGGTTGCGGCCATTTATTCTGGGACAACCTAGTAGGAATTCACGGATGTGTCCTGCCCCCCCGTTACTGCATTCTAGTAGTAGTAGTAGCGACATACATGTGAGTGTATAGTTTTTTGTTGAAAATCACGTCATCGCCTTCATCCTTTGACCTCAGGACGAGTGAGAGAGAAATCTGTCACAGAGTTTCAAAACCCATTGCTCATCCTGACGCCTTTATCTCTTTGAAGTGCTCGTTCGATGAGTCAGCGAACGAAATTTCAGAGGTATGCAGCTGAGTGCTGGAAATGACGGAGAAACGCGTGTTTCTGATCCCTCCACCCATTATTGTGAAAACCAGCGATGTAGTCGCTTAGTCTCGGCTAGCTGCTGCACTTAGCAGAGATTCCCTCAACTGTTAGCTCTAAGATTGATTTTCCGATTTGTTCGGAAGCCTAGTATTCATGTTGATGTCTGCAGCGGCTCCGCTTCACCTGCTTCCACTTCCTCGTCTCCAGAAGACTTCTTTAGCGCACTTGTAGGAATTCTTATGGCGAAGAGTGTGTGAAAAAGTGCTCAAAACACTTCAGCTTACCCAAAAATAGATACTCTTCCAGTGTTTCCGCTCACCAAAATCTGGAGAAGCTGTTGAAGAAGTGCAGGTGAACTGATTTTGGTGTTCTTCACCGCTAGTAACAATTACAGTAACTGGCCTCGTTCGAATTTGACCGGGTCAACCATGCATAACCCAGCAAAGCATAATTTGGCCAACTCTGTAATCGAGTAACTGATTTTTATCGTATGGGTTCGTCAAACGTAGTGTGCTGTGTTGTGCTGTTCCTAGACCAGCGGGCCTTTTCCTACACATGGTCCAATAGGCCACGCAGGGCCAAATCCCACCGGGTAATGGCAAAAAGACATCTCCCATAATCTATGCATTTTCCACGGTACGTGGTCCTTGTGTCAGGACTACTACCCCGCTAGTCGCCGATCTAAGGAGCTATAGCGTGACCGTGCTGGTATTTGCCAGCGCTCACTGATCAGAGTGAACAGATGAGGATAGAATTTCATCGCTTACGTCACCTACTACATGTTTATTTATTTATTTTCTCGATAGCGCCCGCAGCAATACATAAGTTCTCTTATGTGAGGAGTTCTACAAATTTCTTTGAATGATTTTCTTTTCAAACGCATAGTTAACAAATTAGTGTCCGTATTCTATGAGGTTGAACAATGACTGGTCAGTACCGTAGACCTATAGGGTTTTCACGGCTGTGAACGCCATAGGTGCTGTTGCAATCGCATATCTGTGGATCACTTCCCAAGATCAAGAACGTTGAGTTTACCTACGTCGTTTGCCACCACATTTAGAGGTGATGAAGCTGGCACAGTACACTAGTTGACGCATTTGACCTTGCAGACACTTGGGAAATTTCAATAGTTTGGACCCAATAGCAAGCGCCTCACCATCTGCGTTTCGGCACTCTATATGTCTGCGCATCCACAATTATCATTGCAATCAAACCATTGGTATAACGCATGGTATGTGCGAGCGGGGTCTTATGGTAGTTGACAGTATGATACGTAGCTTGAAAGTTTGTATGAGATTGGAGATTTCAGTGATTCGGACCCACTTGCACGCGCCGCACCTTCTGCGTTTCAGCACTCTAATTGTCTGCACATCCACTATCACCATTGCCATCAAACCTGCGTGTGGTGCGTGCGATTGGGTGTGGACCACCAGAGTTTTATGGTAGCTAACAGTATGATAGCCCGGAAGTTTCTATGGGATTGACATCGCGCTGAGAGGGATGCGTTGTTCCCGTGGATTTTGCACAAATTATGTTCAACAGGGTGCGTGTGGCGCAGTGGTAAGAGGCTCGCTGCGCACGAGCACGGTCGATGGTTCGATCGCCCCGTGACCAAGCAAGCCATCCATCCCCCCGGGGTCGGAAAATTGGTACCAGAGGAGTCTGGGAGGATGAGGCACTGACTTGGTCCATCGGATGCCCTTCGCAAATCACTGTATAGAGCACATACGCATCCAACGCCTCTACGATGCTCAGATGAAGTCGAATGCGTGGCGCATCCCACGTGAGGACATTGATCAACGCCGACCACTTTATCCATTATTCTTCATGTTCAACAGTCTCCTGGATATATTTAACCAGAGAAATGGAATAAATTGAAGAGCCATCCCTGAACGACTAGGGGTACGCTATTACTGGGAATTGCTCGTTAGCTGACATAGAAAGGCCATTCCCCATTTCTTTGAGCGATAAATTATGAACGCGTAGGTGTGGAAACGTTCCAGCTGACGTTGCTGACGACGACGTCATTTTGCTGAACGTCGTGGATGTGAGTCATCTCACTCGCGACGCCGACAGCTGTGCTCTCGCGTAGAGTCGCAGGTCGAAAACAATACGCCGACAAACATTTCTTGCGGCGACAATAATTGGCCGACATCTTAATAATAGCACGATAATGCGGCTAGACGAAGCCCCGTATAGCTTTTGCATTTATGCTAATAGCGGCTATGACTCGTACGTGGGTGGACGTAAGGCAATGCGGTCATAGTTCTTCCAGTTAATGCCAAGAAAATCGTCTATGATTTTTGGAGCATCGCTCAGTTCTATTCCACGGTTTTTCGTTTTCCGCTTCCTTTACCTATCCTTCAGAATGTGGTTCGATAGAATCGTAGATAGGAATTTTAGTACGCAGCATTTCGTCATGATCTTTTCTCCCATTTCCTTTGTCCAGAGTCGGAGGGGATCAGTTGCGAGGTCCATGAGGGTTCACGGAAAGGTTCAGTGCCTTCCGTTCTAAGCATACTTATGTCCCTGAGTCTTATTCGTATTTAGTTCTTATTTGGATGTGTCCTCCTAGAATGAACGAGTTTCTCGATTCAGATGTGGTGTACCTTATTCTCCTTATTGCTGTCGTCGCTCACTAAAACCGCTAATCCCTGAAGAAACACATCTTTTTCCCCTTGATGACTCGTCCACTTCAGAAGAGCAAGAAGATCACAATTCTTCCTTTGAGCTTCGCGAGTCTCATCACAGATCATTTCCTGGAGAGATTCGCTTTGATAACTTTCTTGAAAAACGATTGGAGAAAATAACCATCAAAGCCAAGAAGAAAATTCGACATATGGACCGTAAAACGGCACATTCAGTTTCCATGGCGAATATGTCCAGTTACAAGGATTTGTTGAAGTTTTTCAGTGTATTTTCAAAGTTTATTTAAAGATGCCTGAGTAAATAGACTACCATGACTACTGGCCTGCAGTAAGCCATATAAATATATAGACAGTTATTTATTTATTTATTTTTGCACTCGAGATTCACCAAACAAAAAAAAATCTGAAAAATATAGTAAGAATTTCTTGCATTAACCCTGGTCCTATAAAATTTGTCTCGGATCGACAGGTTGTCCTCTTTCTCCGGGAGGTGAAGAAGTCCACTCCGAAGTTCTTTTACAATATCCTGAACGGAATTGATGGTCTACTACTGTCACGGCCTGCCAGCTTAACACGAAGAACGAATTCAACCTAGACCTTATGCAAACGGAATGGCGGGACCTCAAGGGAGAGGGTTCACTAGCCGTCGTTCTTCCTAAACGGCTGATCCCCGCATTTTGAGAAAGAAATCAAAATCTTAGCTAGGGCTAGCTGCGGAATCTGGCATTATTATTGCCTATAAATAATACTTATTAACAATATTGGCGAGGACTCACGATCAGCTGGTTGTTGTCGTCTTCTATTTTTTGTGCCTTTCTTATCACAAATTTTCATCCAAGAAATTTCTTTAGATGAATGCAAAGGTTTCTTCACTTCATGCTTTTAGTAAGGTGCTAGCATGGATTTGCATCAAAGAGCTTCTGCTATTGAGACTCACATAGATTTTGTTCGCAAACATCCTCTAGACTTCATATAGGAGCAAAATTCTGCTGAAATTCCGTGTCGAAAAGGGTTAATAGCCTGAGAAGGAATGTTGTGAAATTTTTTTGGCTCGATGCCTTTCAGGAAATGGTTTCTCTATTGATGGAGTCGTAAAGCTATGGAAACGAACGGTTTTTATGCCTGTTGCTCTTGCCGGGGCTCTTCCTGAGAAGATGAGATTACAGCAGTATCACCTCATGACTCTCTGTTCTCTGTTCAAACAATAGCCTAATCATCTTCCGAGGCTTTGCATCCTTAGTTACATCAGAAACCCATTTTTTTCTCCGGCCGTGAGAGCTGTGTGGAGTGTTTGTCGTTGGCGAGCGTTCTCTGATTCAAAATTAGTTTTGAGCCAGGTGCCTCTAGCCTCTTTTCTCTGTTTCTGGTTTGGTTAGGAGAAATTCAAGGCTACGTTGACTACAAGTCTTGTATCGTGAAGGTCCTGCATCATTTTTTTGTCTGTTAACTTCGAGGTTTTCCAGTAGTATTTATCAATGTCTCCATTTCACGCAGCTGTTAGCTAGTAATACCCTCGTCAAGCCACAATTTTCTTGATTGAATTCTCCTTTTTACTTAGTTTTGGAGTAAAATCTCAGGCAATAATTCCTGCACATTTTGGAAATTTATTAGCTTTTCCAAATGAAATTCAAGCATTATTTTCCTGAATTTCTGCGTCTGTGCAATATCTATGCGTAAAACTGAGTTAAAAAGGAAAATGAACATTAGAAAAGGTCTTGCTGATTAGCTGCAGAGTCTAAGCCTAATTTTATTTTGTCCTTGAACTCCGATTCATATTAGCCGGCAATGATGTTTCTGCTCTTAACAGAGGTCGGACGGGGGAGGAGTGATGGATGTGTGTTGGCCCGGCTCCCAGATCAGACCCCCTGTTCTGCTGTGGATCCACTGATCTGTTTATGCTTTATCTTAGCTGTGCTGGTTTATATTGTGCTTGTTCTTGGCCATATCTACTACATACGTATTTGATGCAATATGGGATTTATTCTGGTTAATTTTGAAGATTTTGACTTGAATCTGACAGATTTAGACAGTAATGTGCTCTATGCTAACCGCTGAGACTAACGTGCGCAGATTTTCATGATTCCTATGTAACTTTACGCAATCCTAACTTAGATATGTTGAAGACATTGTACCACATTTGCCAAGCTAATTTGATTTATGGCACTATATCCCTCAAGAAGTAGATTGGGTTCACGATTAGTTGGGAGAAATGCTTGTTTTTCCCACCGCTTTCCTCTTCCTTGGATATCCTCGTACCTCAGCAGTAATGCAAAAATAAACTTTGATGGCGAAGATTATGCGTGGCTTAAACACAGTTTGCTCCACGCTTTACCCCATTGTATGAGAGAAAACATTTTGATGAATGTAAAAAGAAAGATTTTGGAGGGCAACCGTGATTACCACGGGTTAGCACAATGATGTACAAAATCTACAAGGGTCCTTTCACCGCACTCATTGTCAGACAGTTGGGATCCTCTGTTCTCTAGTGGATCCAACCTAAACAGCTGTGAATGAGAGTGCAAAGGATACTTCTAGCGAATTAATCGCAGTGGAACGACATCTAATTAAAGGCTAAGATATCTTGAACTGGTCTTAGTACTCCCTAGTTTCTTCGCCTATCCTTTTCAATACTCTGATGAAAACACTGCCGACTCTCATCTGATTAGCTGTGCCCATTTTTCAGGAAAAATGTGATTAATACGGCGAAAAAATGGGCGAGATTATCGCGGAAATACCCCGATTTCAAGCTGGGTTTAAGCCTTAATTCATCTGTGTACTTACCCGAATTTGCGCGAGACTTCCCCAGGCGTCTATGCTGTTCAATTCCCCAAGGGGCCGATTTACAAGGAGGTTCGTAGACGTTTACCGAGAGCCTGTGAAATTACACATGTACGACGTAGTTGCAATTTGTATTTGGCACTTATCTACCTATGTACATCGGCCAGGTTAGGGTCATGTATAGTCAAGCAAATTTGCCCTATTCGCCTGTTTCTCATGTAAAGGAGCTTATGATGAAATTAGATAAGAAAGCTTAAAAGAGAAGGTCTGTGTTCCTGGATACAGAGGTGCAGCCATGCTATGTCATCCCTGGAAAATCTCATTGCACATCAAGAATTGTGTTTTCGCACGATTCTCTTCCTTCTTGCTAGTATCGCGTAAATTTGATGAACAGTCGGTGATTGCAGGGACCCCTTAAGATAAACATGTTTGAGCTTTGCTCAGCTGTGACCAACGATTTCCTGGTTAGTCCTTCTGCAGTTGCTACTATGGAATTCGGACCTTGTAGTCCTTCTGTGGTGGTTCTCACAGGCCTAGTCCTGCACGCATATCATATTTTATTAATTAGTTATTATGAATTTATGCTTTATAATTCAGGATTTATTATTTGTTCCAGCAAAAAAGCTGATTTTGTTCTAGAGCTTCGTATGCTTTTTCTTTCTGTGCTTTTCTCCTTATTTCTTTATAGAACGTACTGAAATGTAGTGAAATACATATATTCAAAACTGGCGCTGAGGTGTTCAATCTCGTAAAATCTCCATGAAACTATTCATCTCCCAAAATTTCTTACCCCCCCCCCCCCCCCCC
>JARK01001446.1:404991-431605 GCA_000688135.1 Ancylostoma ceylanicum | reverse complement strand
CCCCCCCCCCCCCCGCCTATCAACCTCGCTGTAGTTCTCCCCACTTCCCACCATCACCAGCGTGCACCAGACGAAATGCCGAGTTTACGCCGATCGCGAGGCTGTTCATCATCACAAAATGACCGCATCGTGCTGATTTTAATGAAATCGCCAGAACAGCTGAGTGAATGAGGGAGGCGGATAGGCGTGAACGTATTGAAGCGACTGAGTTCGAGTGCGATGCCCTCCCCCGCGGTGCGCTCTTGTGTGGCTGTGCTAGGCGTGAATTACACTCGGCAATCATCTTTTCCACCATTATTTCTGAACTACGATAACTTTGTTGAAATTGTGCTGTCCCAAAAATAATGACCATTACCAAGCTGTGACTTTTCGTCGAGGATTTCACGCCTGTGAAGCGGCATGATGGGATGGGGTCTTTTGACGATAATTCGAGGGCTAATTGCTTCGTACGAGTGTGGGTTAAAATGTTCCCGGAATGACCAACAAAAAATTGTGTTCTGAAAATTTCAATGCATTGCATTTTGTTTTATTGTTTATTTTTTTCGGTGTTATTCTGGAAACTTTTCAACCCACCGTCGTAGATGGATTTACCCTCCAAAACTCCAAAAGGAGTATGAAACGGTCGAAAATATGACAGTCGCGATTTTACAGCTACCTCGAAATAATGCTCTACTTTTCTTCTTTTGATGCTTTTTTTCTACAGTTCAAGTTCTCATACCACATGGATCGCGATATTCTTCACCGTGTTATCGTCATGCTTAACGCTAACCGCTCCTTCTTCCTTCTAATCCTAAAGGCCATCGTCTCAGTCATTTCCCACTCATCTACACCGTGCGCTTTCTCATAGAGTTTTTCACTCCGAAAAGAGAAAATTTGGAAAGTGGAGAGAAACCTTGGATTGGTTCTAAAGTCTTGCACCAACACTTGATTTCAATCCAGAATTTATTGGCCTTGAGCTGACTGGAATTCTCTGGCTATAGAATGTGGTAGAATGTTCTACTACTTCTTCACTGCAAAATTTGGTGGACTAAGTTCCATTCATGAGCAGTAATTTGATGTTTGTTTGACCAAGAAGTGTAAGCTTTGGTCAGGGCTTTTGGACCAACTTAATATTAGGGTGTAAAACTATAAATGCGCGCACACTTTTCCATCTCTATCGGAGTGCTGTTGAAGGCATATGCTCAGTAGTTTAGAGTATCTTGAAGAGCAAATCTTTGCGCATTCACTCGTATGCAACTTGTCTGGCAAACCTCAATTTTTGATTTTTAAAAAAATTTGAAAGGCTGCCAACTGAAGTTGCGGAGTTGTGGTGAAAACCGCCATCAAACGAATTCTTCGATGTACTACCCTGAATAACAAGTTTCTCGAACCAAGTTCCATACCTATTCAGAGAGGGGCATATTGCGAAAGCATTCGCAAAAAACCGCTGCGGGGCAACAAAAGAGAGCAACGCCATAAGGCTCCAAACATGCTCACCCACGTATTGAATTAGGGGTTGTCTTCACGGTATAATGTGGAATCAGTGGTCCAGTGGAGGAGGCTGAATTTTATACAGACAGTTACGGCAGACCTCTGCCTACAACAATTGGGCCACGAAGGCCAGCCACTTCACCAACATCTGCTCCAACCAACGACTACTAGAAATTTTTCAAAACCCGGCCCATCCAAAGGCGACGAAAAATGTACAACAAAAAAACTGAAGAAATAGGATGGGAAGTCCTGTCTCAGCCGCCACGTAGCTAAGACTTGCCACTATCAAACCACTACTCAGTTCTGGCTAGGAAGCTTTCCTCACAGAGAAAAAAGTGCAAAAACCGCGAAAAAAGTGGGGGTTCGGGTAAGCGCCTGTTCCGATTCACAGCGCAGTGACTTCTTCAAGGAGGAACCTCATATCCTGTATGGAGAACGATGAAGGGTAGTTGAGATTAACCATGGACACAATTTTGATTGGGGAGGTCTGCTATGGTTTCTTGTAATAAATTTCGTTCCACGCGAAAACGCGCATCCATAGTTTTACACCCTAATAGTACAAAAAGATTTGAACATCTTGCAAGCATTAGGTTTTCTTTTTTAAAAATGTGGTAAGTTTTAGGAATCGTTTTGTACGTGTGGTGTTTTTAAGTTTAGAGCATGAGAATGCGGTTCTTTGAGAGAACCTCATAACAAATGTAATGCCTTTTGTGGCAGAAAACTGGTTGGCGTCTCTAGCTTAGGATTGGTACTCCAGATCTCTGAGAATCTCCATGAAAAATGGGCAATTTTTGGTTGAAGTACATTCATACAGCATGTAGAAATTAGGCTTTCAATATAATAATTCTTTTTCAAGTGGTTTTTTCCTTTCGTCATTTTTTCCTTGTATATACTTTCTTCAACCAGTTTCTATTCTTTCTGAAATAATCCCACATAGGGCACACTTATGTGGAGAAAAATATAAACAAGTAAACAAATAAACATGCACGAAGACCTTGCCCTTTTAAGATTTACTCTTTTTTCTTTGCCTCAAACCTTGTGAAGTAAATGTGATTACCGCACCATTCTATGTAGAAGTTCAAGAAGTGCGAGAGAAAATCCTCTTAAGAAATTTCAAATGAGAAATAGGCAATCCTCCGAAATTTGCCACAGGACATAGTAGAATTTTTATTCACTCCTGGGCAACTACTCGTAAGAATTCCTCTATTTCCCTCTAAGGCAGCATTTTTTCTCACGAAATCCTTAGTCATGCTGGATCTTCGTTGCGGCAGTTCCTGCCTATTTTCGTCTTCGAAATCCTCCGAGGCGGTGTTTGAGGCGTAGTAATTAGCTCTCAGGCGTATCCTGCACGTCGTGAGCCTGCAGACGGAGCTTAATATTTTCCCCGGTGGCTTCAAATTGGTGTGTGTGTGCTGGATGCGCGTGTTGTGTCGAGCTGCTCCAGATGTTAATTACAACATGACTAACAGATTCGTTTTGCCATCCAGACATCCATTTGTTTATGTGCTTTGAAGCAGCTTCTCGTTGTAAATCATTTTCTGACCTCTTTGTGGGAGTTTTCACGTGGTTCCACAGTAGCGAATGACTATCCGCTGAATAGTTTTATGTTGGCTCAAAAGTCTTGCACCAAACTTAAAACTTTTTCCTCAAACAATCACAACATTGTTGTTCATGGCGTTTCTATAGTTTTTGTAGTTGAGAAGAAAAATAGCAGACAATTCTAATATGTACATTTTATTGCGAACAAATTTCAACTCAGGACCAAGAAGTTCTGGATCAAAAAGTAAATGTTGGTACAAGACTTTCGGACCAACCTAGTAATAAAATAATCAATAAGGAAATGAGCGTGTAGAAATTTTCTATTTGCGTCCTACATAGGAAAAATAAAAATATTATAAATGCTAGGAATAG
This sequence comes from Ancylostoma ceylanicum, assembly GCA_000688135.1. Lineage (NCBI taxonomy): Eukaryota > Metazoa > Nematoda > Chromadorea > Rhabditida > Ancylostomatidae > Ancylostoma > Ancylostoma ceylanicum. The sequence continues at coordinate 428,224 of JARK01001446.1, read as the reverse complement.
TTAATTTTCGCCTGTTTTTACCAAAGAAACTTTCATCGCTCATTCAGAACAGCTTCTCTTGCATGAAACGTCACATTTTTACCACGTAAATTGGACAGGGTAATCATGCCATGGGTATGAGACTATCCATCTTTTCAGTGATGCATCCGAGACTAGGTTAACCTACGTCAACCTCACACGTACCCATCTCATAGATTTCAAGTTTGGACTGCATCCTGGGGCCGCATGCATCACTTAGATTACCCAAGGTAAACGCGTCAATGGCCCTTAAATTTAGCCACCTTCCCGGATGTCTTCAGTAGTGAAAGAGGGGCATACACTCCAAAGTGGTATCAGAACAAGTAACCTCCTTGACTCTGCGGTCCTAGTTGGGCGAGTTTTGATCGTCCACACTGTTTTCTCAAACGGTTAAAGCAAACCCCTCCCAAACTTGGGTAACTAAACCTTTGAAATTAATTGCCATAAATTTCAGAAGATTTAGCGATTGCTGAGGAAACAATAGGAGCCGCATTGGGATTACCCAAGGTAAACGTGTTAACAAAATAAAACCACACGAGTTCATCCATCGCCACTTTAACACGTTTACCCTGGGTAATCTCAATGATGTATCTAGGCCATAACGAAAGATTTTTCAGTTTAATTACAATACACAGTTAGACAGACAATAACACTGCCAATTCTATGGAGCTACATGCATCGTTGAGATTACCCATGGTGAAAGTGTCAACGCACTCAACCTTACCCTTTGCCTGTCCGACATCAACATTTTTACCCATACATGGCGTTACCTGCGCCCAGCTGCTACATACCAATGAGGGATCATATCCATGGGCATGAAACTACATATCCTTTCAGTGTTGCATTCGAGACTGGGTAAACCTGCGGTATCCTTGCAATACGTATCCATCCCACAGATTTTAAGGTTTGGCTGCATCCTGCGGTCGTATGCATCATTGAGATAACCCAGGGTAAACGCGCTGATTGCCCTTAAACTTACGGGATTTAACATGGGGTCGCATGCATCAAGCGATTACCTAGGGTCAACGCACCCACTTCCCCGTCAACTATGAGCAAACTTGCATGGAGCTGACACACTTACCCTGGTTGATCTCAATGATGCATGCGGCCTATAGCCGTCAACGTGTTTACCCTGGGTAATCTCAATGATGGATCCAAGCCCAAAAGGGAAGGTTTCTAGATCATGTAGGAAAAGCTATGATGAGTGAGCTATGGAGCCTAGACCTCATATGTACTGCCCGAGCCATAATGTGCTGTACCAGGACAACACCGTCAAACCGTGACTTACTCCATTGGGTTGGAATAGGAAGTTCTTGTCTTTCTGCCTGCTACGTGTACTTCTTCGTCAATGTAATGATGCGTAGTCTCCAGAAATTGGCTTTTAGGCAAGTATAGCAGTAGATTAGCTTCGTTTTTCGAACCTCTATCACGTGCTCCCTCTGCCCTACTTGATGAGGGCAAAACTATCAGCTGCACTTCTTTATTGAGTCAGTAGTGAAGTCATCCTTACTTCACCCGAAACTACATAGTGGATAGGTAAAGTTGTTTTCCTGGTTCAGTCTAAGTAACTTTGCTGGAACAGCTTCGTTTCTTACATCCACCCACGTATTTCATGTACCACTGAGCTCATCAGACATTCCTTGATTTCCACATTGCGTGTTCATGGAAATGACGAGAGGGAAGGAACACTGGGAAAAACAACGCTAATTAGAGGCTGCATATTAGCTCTAACATTTCTTTTTATTTGTTTTTCCGCTGCTATCGGGCAGGACACATCCGCTCACGTCATTGGCCAAGGGGAAATTTGGAAAAACCCCGATATATCCGTTTCCAATCCAAGCACGTACTGCCGGAATTCCCCGCGGTAGCACGCGTCTCCGCGGGTTTTTCTCCAGGTTACAGCAATTCTCGTCCCGATTTCCGGCATTTCGCCAGGGCTTTCCTCACAACCGCCTGTTTCCGAGTACGTCAGACGCGTCATACTCAATCATTGTGGTGTCAGTCAGCTGTGTCGGGTGGCCTGTGTCGTCTCAGGTGCTCAGGTGGTGTGAGGGTTGAGAGGTGTAGTAGTGGTAACAGCATCCGACTTGCTAATTGAGACAATTGAGAGTAAACCTCGCGGCGCTGCAGCTGAAGCGCTCTTGGTGTGCAGCTCCTGTGCAATGCAGGATTGCGAAAGCGGACTTTTGCTGGAAGGTCTGCTGGTCCTTTCAATTCCACGAAGTGCAGTGAATGGGGAATGCAATGTTTTCAGTTCTAATTTCTCTCCAGTGAGGCAATTTCTTTCGCAAGTTATTAGTTGCCTCATGTAACCACACATATTTTATTTTTAGCCCATTGACTAACCTGCATGTTTCTGGATGTCCGTACATTGACGTTATCTTATATTTTCCTTTTTTCTCCCCTCTACAACTGCCACATTTTAAATGGTAAATATGGCTAATTATGATTGCATTGATCCAGAATTCTCTATGAGTCGGTATCCAAAAGTGAGAGTAACGAGACACAGGGATGAGCCTACGAGGACCTTATAATTCGCCCTGAAGGTCTTCAATATGTATGTTCCCTGTACAGTGGTCTATGGAGAGCAACCAAAGTACGGAGTCAGTACTTCATCTTCCCAGACTTCTCTTGTACTAATTTATCCAAGCAAATGAGATGGAGGACTTGGTCGGTCTGGGGCGGGATCGAACCATCGACTGTTTGCGCCCCAGCGCGCCTCTTTGCCACTTCGCCATACCAGCCCGTTATAAGGATTATTTCTATTATATATTTATTGCATTGTAAAGATGTACTGAAATGTGCTGGGTTAGGGGACTCGTTCACTTTTGCTTAAGATCTATTCATCTATTAAATTTTTCCAATTTACTCATCATTGTTTATCCTTACCTTCTAATTTCTGGCATGCTCTCTCATTGCAGGACCTAGAGCGAACAAAGTATTTGTGGAAGCTCCGTTTCCATGACATGTTGTCCATTTTGTCCTTATTGTCCTCTCTTTTTTGAATTCAAATCCATGCCATTATCTTCTATGCAGTACCATAAACGACACTCATTCTGTCGGACTTGATTCCATGCTGGTAGGATCTCGACCTCTCTAGGGTATATGAGGAGCTTGAGTGAGAATTGTGCTAGATGTCGTTTATGTGCTCGCCTTTAGCACCTTTTGACCTTTCAGTCAGCTTTATGGATCCGCAGATTCATGGTTTGTATTAGCGAAAAGGTCATTTTATGTTTTCTACGACATTTCCTCGGATAATCAATTTTTTTTCTTATTTCACGTCAGGTTAGCTCATCTGATGACACGTGTTTTTAGATTTGCTTCATCGACGAAACGAACAGCAAACTTGCGACTACTGTAATTCCAAAAACCAGCTTTTTTTGGGATTATGTAGGAGGATTTCGTAACGAAAATTGTCGTTCGGATAATAACGACAAATTGCCGTTTGAATGCACTGCACATAATTCAATAACTTTTTTCTTGCGATTATCGAAGTGGAACGCATTCGGGCAGCGCTCCAAGTCCAAGTCAATGAGATTTGATGAGAATCTCTAACTTGGTAGCGTATGTTGCACCATTCTATTCAGTAATACATACACCGTCTAAGGACACTCACCACTCGCACGCGTAGCATCAGGCCGTTTTGCCATTTTGAACTTGGGAAGGAAACAGCCTAACCTGGCTCAAAAAGCACCCTAACTCTACCACTTTATTGGTCGTCTTCCAAGGAAAAGGCTGGGAACAGCGGCTTTCTATGCTTTGTCTTATCGTGGCCTAACGCGCGCGGGTGGTAAGTTTCCGATAATCGTAATATACCAACATAAGATGGATCAGTCCGGCCCCATCCGTATGAGGTTCATCATAGGGCAACCAGTACTGGATCCGTGCGTCGGACGCACGCATCCATTTGCGGAGGAATTTTCATGAGGACCGTACAGCGCAATGAACCGGAATGAAGTATCGCGCGGCTACCGCGGGACCGCGAGGGCTTCGACAAGGATTATCCCTCATCATACTGACGCACGCACCTCGAACGCACGCATCTAGTATAACTTGCCTATAAAAGTGATGGCTATGAAAACAATAAAGATCACCAATTCGTCAATGATGTTAGGTTGTCCCAGAAATAATCGCCACAGTCTTGTAGCGAGGATTTGGTAGATCATAATTCCACCACTATGGAAGCTAGACAGACGTACTTATAGACATTCCAAAGCTCACAAAGTGTGCTATCTATCATTCAAGGCCAGCGGGAACGTTTTGATTTAGAAAGTGCATGTTACTCAAAGTATATCGTGCTTTCAGCTTCTTCCTTTACAAAGATTTTGCAAAACCGCAAAACTGTACTGGGAATGCTGATTAAATTTTTCAGATCGAGGAAATATCTCAATTTTCGGCTGAGTTACGTCACTTGAAATGTGCAGCTCAAAAGTGACCATTATTTTTGGGACAACCTAATAGTTTTCTACAAAATTTGCTTTCCCAGTATTCTTGTTCACAAAATTTGTTCCACGTCATGGTACTATGCGGAAGACCAGCATCTTGGCCAAGAGTTGGGATTAGCCCGTCGCGCACGCGGGACCCGTGACCTGCTTACACGTGCTCCGTGGAGCGGTCTCTCGGCTTCCCCCCCCCCTTCCCCTTCGAAACCATCCATCAGCTGAGAGCGAGAACATCACAGCAATATGTATCTTTTCTCTCATACGAATTTTTTAAAATTGTATTCCATGGCTTGAGACTCCACCGAAGTTCGAAAGTTGGCAATTTTTCAAAAGTATGTTCTCATCTACAAAATTTGCATATTTTTAGGAAATATTTTTGCCAGTACCTGTTCATTTTCCAAAATACGTATATCATCATAGGCATCTCAACAAGAGACTGCTGTAGCGATCGGAAGTCGAAAAACTCCTTGGAAACGTGAAAAAAGTTTGAAGATGGCTTTATGTTCTTGTAGGAAGCATCTGTTACCGGCAATAAGCACCACCAAGAAGATGTTTATTCTCATATATCCAAATAGCTTGTAATGCAAGATGGAATTCTTTAGGCTGCATTTTGCTAACTTCAAAAATTGTAGCATAAAAATTGCGCTGCTCTGGTCCCTGCTTATTTTTAGATCCAGAATATTCTATGCTTACGTAGACGATAGGTTTACGACATCATTTCGAAGACTCCAACGTATTTTTATAGCCTATGAATGCCTGAAGAGAATCTGATTGATTCTAGACTCAGAATTCGTTACCAAAAAAAAAAAGACGTCGTAAAAGCTGGTGGGAATATGTAAGATAGCCGAGGAATACCTAGGATGGATTTTCATAGAAGCGGACTCGTTGCATGCCCTTCTTAGAGCAGTTTTTTAAATTAAAGAAATTTGACATCCTAGCACTAAAATTCGATTTCTAGCAGCTGGTAGAGTAGACTTGATTTATAGCGATGTCCCTTACCATGTTGCTTCGAAGTATGCTAGCTATGCGTCCAATTTTTGGGGCTTTTAAGAAGCAGTAAGGAGGTTTTAAAATAATGTCTCTGTAATCTGAAAATCTGATCGACGATCATTTTGAAGAAGTTAACGATTAACGATACAGAGTCTATTTATGGATCTATAGCGATATTTTGTAGAGTTTTCAATCCAGTTTTCAGATAATATCCTCTCATTGCTTGCTGACTGCGCGGCCTCGAGAAGCGACCGAGCCGTTCTCGATGGAATCTTCGCCGCAGTGGCAAATCTGGATTTTCTTGATAGTTGTTCATCGCATTTGATATTAACTATTAGGGTGTTAAGTTAGAAATGCGCGCTGAAGTTTCGACGTTTTAATGAATGTGTTGCCAAACGTTTTTCGCCAGACTTTTAATACCTCCTGGAAGAGTAATTCATGTAGTATTTTTTCATATGCAAGTTGTCGAGTATTCCTTCATTCTTTGTTTTTTAAAGAAATTTATAAGAAGACCGACCAAAATTTTAGAATTTCTGTTCCCGAATTTTACGTTGTTAAAGAGCGTAAAACTGCAGCGGACCACCAATACAGATCATATATAGAATTAAGAGAATTTTTGGTGTATTAATTGGCTTAATCCATCCGACAATAAATTACTCGAAAATGGCCTCGAACTTGGGTAACTGAACCGAAATTCTGACTGAAAATCGTTTCCTCGACTGCCCTGTTCTTCACATCTGGAATTGGAAGTCGCACTTGGGATCGCCTAAGAGCCCAGACTTTGCGCTATCAGGCGACCACCTGGTTGCTTCGTTATAGCCTTGAGTAAATGAGAAAATTTCCAAAACTGCGACGAAACCAAATTTTGGGTAAGCCGCTATCTTAGGTCACTGCGCTGCGATAACCCAGAGGAGAGCGCTCACTCTTTTTGTGGAAGATGTCGAAGGTTCAAAAATACTAATTCTGCATTGAACTTGAACTGGGGTGTTGTAGCTTTGTTTCTAAAAAATAATTTGTCCGATGCAAAAACGCGCATTTCCAACTTAACACCCTAATAATAAGAAAACTAACTAACCATCAAGAAGATCCTACACTTTATTGTCCCTGAGAGGATTCCTGCTTGAGCGGCGCGGTCGCGGCGCGTGCTTTTCGAGGACGCGAAAAGATCACCGCCATCGACGCCCACAGTACGTAGATATGACGCATGGATGTTTCATGATCTGAGTGACCTGTTTTCAAGTGCGGAGGGTGCGCGCCTAAACTTTTTGGTTTCTGAAAGGACTTTGGCTTGCTCGCAAACTTCGTTACCGGTCACGGGAAGTGCATCTTTCATGTAAATCACATGAGGAAATGTGGGTGTTTTGAACGCCGGTAACCTCGGATTCCACCGCCAAAACCACAGCTATGTATCTCTATTCGACAGTGGCGGGCGCTGAAAGTGCGCGGAAGGGGGTTGGGGGGGGGCGTGGGAAAAAAGTGGGGTCTCCGCCGTTTTGGGGACCCAGGCAAAAAATAAAATTAATAACAATGTTAAATATAATAATGAATACAAAACAAAAATTATTTAAAAAAATAATAATAAAAATAAACCAATACAAGATTTTTACTTGTTTTGTAAAGTAATTTCAATAATTTGGCGATCCAATCTCGGCCACCCCCCCTGCGTCCGTCACTGCTACTCGACTTTTTTCTTGTTGGTATATCAGTAACCAAGTGTTGTTTTTTTTAACCAAATCTTTTCACTTTGTTTTGTCATCCCACCAGGCCTTATCACTTCTTTAAATCATACGATTCGTGCTATCGTGAACCAGGACTTGATTTACGGAACTAGTAAGTTAGTATCCGGAGCCCTGATCTTCTCCACTGGCGGACGTGCGGTTTTTGCGGCCACTGCTCCTCCATGTCATGAGTTCTACAACCTTCGTGCCCGTTCTTCTCGGAAATTACTCAATGTAAATACAAGCATCTTCAACCTCGGGTCACCATATGTTCTCGTTTTACCGATAATAAATCATCACATCACATCATCTCTCCAGAAGGTAATGCTCAGTGTTTGGTGGGGTTGCAAAGGAACTATTTCCTGGAATCTGCTGCCCTTCGAGTTCGTCGTTACTGCCGAAGTTTCTGTTTATAGCGATGGTCCACAGCTTGTTTTGTTGTTGATTGTGTTGGAGAAGGAAAATTAGTTTGAAAAGAAAAGCTGAAAATGGCGGAGGACCTTTGCGACAACCTCGTAGTTCGTCCAAAGCTGTAGATTTATTCCTAGGGGCACGACGGGTAGCTATGATAGAATGAACAATTTTGTTCGCCTTTTAGGCGTCAAAACTGTTGATTCGTTTGTTGTTCGAAGGCACAAGCAGTTGTGGTAATGTATTTATCGAATAATGTATAATATTAGGTTCAGTCGATATTCAAATATTCGATTTCAAATAATTCAACAAAATGAATTGTTGAGAGGAGGGGAGCTCTACACCCTTGGGTGGGAGATAATAAGGGCAGTGAAGTAGTGCTTTTCTGGGATGTTCGATTTTTCGGATGAACCTTTGAATTGTTAGTCAAAATATAATAATTGAATTTATTCGATTTTTATTCAGTCAACACTCCAAGCTGTGTGAACTGCTATTTTTGATTCCTCAGCATTCCATTCATAGACTTAGAAAGTAAAAAAAAATTGATGTATTCCACAGATTGGTGACATCCATCGTGAAACGTAGGAAAAACGCTTTCCTATGCTTTACAGGAATCTTTTGAGAAGTAGGAATGTGGTGATGGAAAGTGCATCTGAATAAAAAAAAACTGCAAGGACTTATGGTAACATCCAGTACTTTGCGCGTATCCGCTAAATCCTTGAAGTAGATTACTTCAACGATGAGAAACCTGTCCTGTAAATCACTCTTTAGCGAAAAAGCTTAATCATAGCAACATCCCTACCTTAACTCAATAAATCCCCAAGAAACGAAGCCATTTAATTTCCATCAAGAGCCTTCGTGCGTCAGCCTTCTTCTCGCTCCACTTCATCATTCCACGTAATCTCATAGACATCCTGTGAAATGAGGAGTTTCTCTGAAATCCTCAGGAAATCCTTGTGTGTTCCATATTTTCTGCAGCTTATCCGTTCGCTAACAGCTGAGCCGTAATCATAAACATGTACACAAGCGGAGGGCGGCGCTGTGCCGGCGGGCAAAAACCCCGCGGACGACTGCGGCGTTTCACATTCTGACGGCTTGCTGCTGATTGGGAACAGGCTGAAGCGTCCGTTCAGTATTCTCCTTGATTTTTATCCGCTTTTTTGGGCTACCGGGTTTTCCTCGGTTTCTATTATACCTCTTCCTTATCCTGAATGATTTTAAAAATCCACTTTCCTGGACTATTAATTCCTACCCCATCATCGCCCAGATGGGTTATTTGACGTCCTGATCATAGAGAACATAGCCATACTTCAACGGAAGCGGGAAAATCGCGCTTATTTATTTGTTTATTTATTAATATATCTCATTTATATCGTGTCCATATCATATCGAAACCCCATTCCTATCGTTTGGTTCAAATTAGGCGATACTGATTGCGATAGAATACTCTAAATGTGCGCGATTTTCTCCTTTATAGTGAAGTATGGCTCTGTTTATACTTCATGGCGCAACAACATACGCGACGCGACGTGTAGCGAAATTAACTATGCACTTTATTGGCTGAAACATCTTGAGGGAGAAGGAAACAAGGGCGAATTCCACTTCACAACATCGATGAGATCGTCCTATCGCACCTAGTCGCTGACCCTGCGCGATCCGGCCTATCGCGGGATTTTGGAGGTGAGGAGGAAGTATAAGCAGCACGTGACAGCTATTTGCGATGCTGCGACGCGAAAATAATCGCCAAATGCTGCAAAGCGACCATAGCATGCGACTCGTCCACCCGAGACCTGTCGCTTTGAGCGATTTGCTCGTGCGCGATGATCGTGCTGCGATAGAGTATAAACGCAGCCTGTCTCATGGATTCGAACTCACTCTCGAGAGCAATTTATACTCGTCAGACGCACACATTCATTTGCGAAAGATTTTCTATGAAGATCCCGTCAATGCGGCATGAAATTTTAATTGAAAAGAACGCGTGGCCGCCGCGAACCCGTAAACGCGTGCGTCTGAGCTGCGACTGCGATGCGTCTGGCCCCTATTCTTCATCGTATAGACGCACGCGCGTCAGTCGCACGCATCCAGTATAAATTGCCCTTCAGCAAGTCAACCTTTTTATTTACTCACGCATATGTTTCACATAAGCTATCAGTGCTGAAGATAAGATTACACTGTCTTAATGGTGCTCTGAAATAGTACTATTCTCGTAGGAGGAGAAAAAAAAGCAATGGGCTTCGTCGTAATGCGGCTGACTACTTTTTCCTTGAGAGCGTATAGGCTAGTAGGAAAATTTTACTTGAATTATCAATTTTTTCTGGAAGAAAACGCTGTATTTTCCACAAGGCGACCATAATTTTTGAACCCATCAAATGTTAGGCAATCTTGGAAAAACGTCCGTGACGCTCTGCAAAGTAATTCGTACTCTGCAACGAAGGCTCCTCTTTGCACTTTATGTATCCGTTGCATCTGCAGCAGGATTATGCAGCATGCAACTTGACATCAATTTGAGCCACATTACTGAATGGCATCACTCGTCGCTCGTGAATCAAGCCCTTGCCGAACCCGGTTCCCTTGCCTTATTTCTGGGCAGGGACTGAGCGAAATCCTGCCTTGGCATCCTTGAAGTGACGTCCTAAACCGATCTTCAACGTATTTTGAACAGCGTAAAACGTCGAGTGAAAACCCTAGCAACATCTCCTTCCATGTACTGCCGTCGTTTCCTCAATTGCTGCCACAATCCAACAACTACTGCTAAAAGAACGAAAGCTTGGGCAGCAATTGAGGGGATGAAGACAGCCACTAGGGAGGGGATGCTGAATTATTTATGAATTCAAAAATAAGCGGATGCCTCCAGCAGCGATGATCCGATGTTATTTGATGTCAATAAATTCAGTTCCACGAGGTTTTTCCTATAATAGGTAGTCGCTAGCGTCACAGCCCTTACATAGACAGATATTATCTAAAAATCCACTAGATATTCGTAGAAAAAGCAGCTCAAAAACGCTGTCATGTCGGATTAAAACAATCCACTGAATTATCTTGAAGAAGGAAATAGGTTACATACTTGCTCGTGTTGACGGCAGTGTTACTCATGGGTAAATTTTGGGACGTTGGCATTTTCACCGTGACTTAATCTCAATGATGGATGCGGCCCCTGGAACTATTTCTCCAACTCTTTCTTCTTATTCAGGTTACACCCTCTCCCGCTTACCCGTCTTTTCAAAGGTCAGTGCCCCAATTGGTATGCGGCTTGTATGGAAAACATTCAGTGCAAATCAAAATCTGTTCAAATCTACGGTTGGCTAACGAGGAATTGCACCTGATTCTCGTTTCAGTGCTGATGAGAAAACTTGGTTTTGACCCTCTTCCGCTGTAAGAGGGAATGAGCTCATGGCAGGGGCAGAGGGGGGGGGCATAACTTACAATGATGAATGTCATGACCACCTGGTCCTCTAACATATCATCCTTCTGTTTTTCTCAAAAGTAAAAAGGCGTCTGAAAGTCAAATTGCCCTGAGCTATATCCTTTCAACCTGGTTGAGGACTTCTGGATGTGTTGGAAGTTCTGCGGCATTTTGGGTGTAACTGTAAAAAAATGGACGCCTTCGGCAAGGATGGGACCCTCCCATGTTCGGATTCATTAATATTAGGTAATTGGGAGGTTGAGTTCCAGAGGGCCACATATCATTCGGATTACCCAAGGTAAACACCGCAGAAATTTGCCTGTCGTTAGCACAGGCGTCTATGCTCTTACGCTGGCTGATCTCAATGATGTATCCGGGCCCTACTTCGCCTGTAGATCCAGGCCTTACTTCACGCCTGTGGATGAAAACCTTCCTCCATAATCGTACTGGTAGAATGTCTATTCATAAACAACCAGGAAGCAGAAGCATAGCGACTCAGGCAGTAAACACTGGGACAACGAACAACTGGAGTTGGCAGTTATGAGTGGTCAGAAAATTCATTGACGGAAAAATTTGACCCGTGACCAAATGTCTAGGCAAGGAAAAACTTTCCCACTATGTATCGGCGGGGTAAATCGCAAAGACTCCAGCTGCTTTGATGGATACCCATTTTTAATTGGCAATGTTCATCCGGCGGGAATGCGACAACCTTCCTGGCAACCTTTATCCAAGAATTTTCCGCGGCAAAGATTGGCATAGACAACTGATTTTTTCGTTCCATTTCTTCCATTAAGTATCTATTTATCAAGATATCCGAAATACAAGATAGGATAAGCACCTACCTGAGGCATAGATTCAGTTATCCTTCTCTAGATTCTAAATAGGAAATGTTCCCTGAGTCTCCCGGTTAAGATTTCCCTAGAAATTTCCAACGGTTTCTTCGTACTAGGTTTTAAAAGCGTCTCTTCCTTTGCAGCTTAGATCACTTCTTCCTGTGCTATTATTTCTTTTCATGCGACTATTATGCCTGTGGGTATGTCGCAGTTGTTTACTCTCTTCTATATATGGACGTCTACCAATGAATATAACGCTTAATGAACAGCTAGGAAAATAAACACTACGTCAAAATATCTTCACGTAGCCATCTTTACGTAGCCTTCTTTATATCTGGCACAGGTACGGGAATTCCTCGCCATGCTGTACACATGATGTTTATTTGTAGTAAATTTCAAGAGCGATGATATTTCACTACCTAAAAATCTTGTTAGCCTTCTCGGTACTCTCATCAATTGCTGTATAATTTCTTTTTCTCTCTGGCGTCTCTCCGGCTATCCTTCTTGGCAAAACGAGCCATAAGTAGATGAGTTTTCAGCGTAATTGCTTTCCGTTTCACCTCCACACTCTGCCATAATTCCATAAATCAACCCTGGAAATTGCGCGTAAAAGCGCCTGCCAGAGGCTTAAGATCTTCGCCTCATAGCCTTTATTTTTATGAAGCCTAGGGCACTTGCAGGACGGCTTGTGGGGATCATTGTTCCTGGAATGTCTATGCTACTTATTCGTGAACTCCAGGAGCCGCATACACCGTTGTAATTACCTTGGGTAAGTGTGTTAACACCCTCAAGTTCACCCATCGTCAACTCGTTTACCTTGGGACCGTATGCATCAATGAGATTACCTGGGGTGAACGTGGTGAAACAGTACAAATTTGCCCATGGTTAACAGGTATCAGTACGCTTGCCCTGGGTAATATCAATGCATTCAAGCGCCGCGCACACTATTCAGATTACCCAGGGCTAACGTGGTAACACAGTACAAATTTATCCGTCGTTAACATGGGAGTCAGCACATTTACCCTGGGTAATCTCAATTATGCATTCAAGCCCTGGAATGTCTCTACTTCTACTTGAACACAGCGGCCCGATGGCACTATTGGAATGATAGGCAATCTCATAGCTACGGGTATGACTACCCGTTGGTAGCAGCTGCGTGTTGACAGGGTCATGTTTGGGTAAATATGTTGACTGGTGCCAGGTAAAGGATAAGTTTGGGTATACTAACACGTTTACCATGGGCAATCTCAATGCTGCAGCCTGGGCCAGGATGTATCATTGAGATCACCCAAGGTATAGAACGTCGCCATTGACATTACCCAGGGTAAACGTTTGACGTCCATATGAGCGATGGGTAAATCCGTGGTGTATCGACCCATTTACCCTGGGTAATCTCAGTGCGATATCGGGGCCCACTGCTCTCTTATGGATGGTAGATCACAGGAAAGGGTATAGGCATCATACATCCTATCTAGATGATACTCTTTGGTTATTTGTGCGTGCTATTTTCATACGTACGAAGACGTCACGGCGTTTTCCTGCGGTAAATTATACTTAGTGCTAATCCAGGCACGCCTACAGTTGTGACTATTTTTCTCTAAAATGCTGGGAACTGAATATTTGCCATAGGGGTAGCAGTAGGCCCTGAAGATGCAAAATACAAGTGTATACATCTCCGGATCTTATGGGTCGTCAGAATGTAGAGGAGGCCGAAAAGAACTGCTCCTGCAGCAGTAACTGCCTCATACATATGTTTGCTACACTACAGAATGACATTGTTAATGTTATGACAATGTTTATGCATTTTTCGCTGTACCTCTGCAATCAAGTGCAGGGACGATTTGTGTAAAATGTATGTCTACGAGTTTACTTTTGCAAGAGCCCAGGTGCAGGAGCGATGCCTCTTGTTACTAAGTTCCTTATGTAATTGGGCTCAAGGTTCATAAATATACCCCTGGGGATCCATTCTCAAGGAGAAGAACTGACGAATTAGGAAATGAAGTTGATAGAATGAGGCAAAGTAAAAAAAGAGACTGTGATTTGTGGAAAATGGGTAGAGTGGGTGTTTTTATGGTCAGCGTTCAGAAATTTGTGGTGCTAGTCATGGATTCATGCCTGCCTGCTACCATCGAGGTTATAAATGTAGATAATTTCTAAAGAGATTGAGAGTGCTGTAAACTCCCCGATTTCGATGACAGGTAGGATTTACTGACAGAGTAGATCCTGAGCGCCAATTTAAATCAATATGGATAATATCGGGGTAGCTCCTTATTATTTTGGTCATTAATTTGAGGCCTCTCCAAAAAAAAAATTCAGGTGTTCGAAGAAGAAAATGCCCCAAATTCCTTCTTACATCCCCTCGAAGATTATGCTGCTTCTTCTTTTTCGAAAACCAGGAATTCCACCTTGTTGGGAATCGAATTTTCGAATTCTGATTTATTTAAGGCGTTATTCGATCCCAACAACTATGTAACTGTAGTCTTCTACTTGGCAGCAGCATCTCTGTGGATACCATCAGGATAATCACTTCCTGGATTATATGCACATAGACCAGCGCTAGTGCTTCTCATTTCACTTCCAGAAATAGTGCTGCCTCTGCTCCGTTATCAATCTCGTCCCTTACCTGCAAGAATTTCATGTTTCGTTGATAAGAAGCTTCTTATTAAAGAATTCTTAGCAGAAGGAATGTATCGAAAAACTCCACATATCTTCAACGTTGCTCTAGTAAAATGTGCTGTCATTTTTTCGTGAAATTCCACGGCTCAAAAAGTTTCGATGAGACCTGTCCTTTGGTGTTATCGCTTCAGAAAAAAAATAGAAATTTTACTTTGTCGTGTCGGCGTGGACTGCAGGAAGCTGATATCATGTAGTTAGAAATTCACGTGAAACTCCGTGCAGACACATGTGCTGACTGAAAAAGGTTATCTCCACGTCTTTTTGCTTCTAGCAACGAACTAACAGCATTCATTCCATGAAGCCACTACATGCATACGTACGTTCTCCCGGATACGATTATATGATCGTCGAAGCCTTCGTTACTTGTACTTACCATCATCCGCTTATCCGTTTCCGGATTAACAGTGTCAAAGAAGTCAAATAAAGATGGCATTGATCTGTTGGGAAGATAAGAGGTTATAACTTTTTTGAGCGTTTTTTTTCAAATTATCTTTAAGGATTATATCCCAGCTTTGGATTTTTTTTACGCTGAGAGGGGCAAAATCTCTAGTAGGCTTCATAGCCAGGAACACGGAGAGTCTCAATTTAACAGCTTGGGAATCTGTTTGAAGTAGAGTTTTGCAGGAGTAAAACCATAGGGTTTTTGAGAAAAGAGCATACCTTAGTGACGTAATGATATAATACGTAGTTACCCATATTTTTCGGAAGTACTATTAATATTTTGTCTCAATATTACACTATGAGAGATAAGTGTAGCATCGATCAAGTATAATTTTCGTATGAAAACCTTCAAGGCCCTCTCAACGTAGCCACAGGCGGGGAGAGGTTCCGAAGTCCACCAATGATATAGGAGTGGCACCGCCCCTTTGTCCTCATAACGTCTCTCTCTCACCCCCTTCACACCCTTCTTCCCATAATTTCCCCGTTTGGATACTTCATTCTCAGCACTTCGAATCTCTCATTTTTCGACTTGTGAGGGTTGCATGCATGACTGGGATTACCAAAGGTAAAGCGTTAACATCGCCCAAAATTACACATTGTTTTCACGGGCGCGTTTACCCTAGGTGTCAACGCGTTTACCCTGGATAATTTCAATGATGAATTCAGGGTGTGGACTTTTCCACTTGTTCTACGTATGTACGTATTATACTTCTGTACCTGTTGTCAATCTTAATGTTTATGGTCCCGCTCTGTAGTTTATTCATTAATTTATTTATTGAAATACACTCGGTGGTGTATCTATAATAAGAAAACCAAATAGAGAAATAGGAAAATCTCACATGTTGGTACTCCATCATTACCTCTAAAAAATTTTCTCATGATCAGTTCTTATGGGTTATTACCCTTTCACAAACTGCAGTGGAGATATTTTTCCGTGGATCAACGTTTTGAACACTGGGCAAATTTCCCCTTCCCCCCATCCCCGTCCAGAAAAAAGCCATTTTACTTACAATTTCTACAACTTCTCCACAAATTTGCCGGCATGCAATCCTCCTTACCCAACTGGTAACTCTCTTATTCGTGTTTTCTGTTCAAATCCCGGTAAGCCTATGAATTATTCTGACCACCTGCTTGCACCTGCCTGCATCAAAGCTTGCTCTAGTATGTGACAATACTGGCTAAAAGTAGAAAATTCAAAGATCCCAGAGTATTTGTATCGTTTCGACAGGGCAGCACCTGAAAAATCACAAGTACATAGAGCACCCATCTACAGGTGAAATCAATGAGCTTTTGATGCCTACACTTCCTGTTGTCGGCTTAAGTTTTCTTTTTCTGAAAAAAAAAAAGGAATTTGCAGTAATCAGAGTTAGATGGAGGGAAAGAAGGGCTTAATACTGCCGCTACATAACGAATAATATCTATTTTCTTGTGAGCTTTTTCAGCCATAAGCAATCCACTTATGTATGCGCATAAAAACTGATAAGGGTTAGAGTTCACTATTGAGAAAAAACCGTTCAGAGAAAATAATGATCCGTTGACATCCACCTTTTTGACTGATTCGTAGGGAGGAGGAAAAAGGACATACGTAGATCAAATGAACGGGTATTTTATAGGGCCATTTTCGTGCTGATGGCTGTGGTGCTGGGGGAAGGAAAGTGGATGAACAAGCCCGGGGGTTCTTATTTTGGAGAATTTTCAAGTTCACAAATTAAATTCAAGTACATAGAAAGACTGCTTTCAACACAAATTTTTTTAATGTCCCGAAAATGGGGGTGTTTTGTAGCGTCGACTTCAAAGGCA
This sequence comes from Ancylostoma ceylanicum, assembly GCA_000688135.1. Lineage (NCBI taxonomy): Eukaryota > Metazoa > Nematoda > Chromadorea > Rhabditida > Ancylostomatidae > Ancylostoma > Ancylostoma ceylanicum. The sequence continues at coordinate 411,492 of JARK01001446.1, read as the reverse complement.
TCGCTAATACTCGGCCCGAAAATTTTGAATTTTGACATCTATTCAGGGCAATTTTCTTGGATGCAGGTTGGATTATAGTGAATCGCTTGAAGGTCCTACCAGGCGAACATGACGTATGGTACTCTGACTCACTCGGATGAGGACGTCAGCTTGAGCTTTTCTTCGACAGACCGTTTTTCTGACGACAGCTGTCAATCGTCTTTCGATGTGGTTTTTCCGTTCTGTTCTATGCTCACGAAAATGGTCTGGCGGCTAGCTACACGGAAGTTTCTGGATTTCCTACCAGAAGACATGAACAATCATCGACGTCTTGCTTCCGAGAGCGGAATATCGTGGAAACAGAATGGAACGGTGCTAAAGGATGAGATCCACAGCTGGGACAGCGTGCCCCCATCCGAACTGCTTACCTTCGTCGACGAAGCTGTCATCTACCGCTGTTTGCACTGTGCGCGAGCCGGGGGCAAATTTGACAGCTCCAACTTCGAATCTGGATCCAGCCCACCGCCACCCTTTTGAACCGCTGCGTACCCCACAGCGAGCTGCTAGCACTACTAATTTCGTCAGTCGTCGCGCCCGGAGCGCTAAGAGCCTCAGTCAGCGTCCATGATGGTTCGGGTACACTCGTCCAGTGTTGCTCTCACAAGGAGAAGGGTGAGTATGTTGGATATATGAACGAGAAATTGTCGACGGTCAGCTCGTGCTTCTGTTGTTCGCGTGAATTGGAGATGTCAGAGTGCCATGGGTTAGAATAGCGGTGTAGCTCTCCTCCTAAAGCTCCTTCCAACCAATTAGCTATGACTACATCGTCTGGATTAGTATCCAAGCGGCACACCTAAGGTTACTTTGCGGTTTTGAGAGAATGACTGATCCAAGTCTTGAAAAATGGAGAATATATCAGGGAATTTCTAGGATGGCTTGGAGAAGTATAGAGACTCTGCGGGGTTTTTCTGGGATTTTCGGCTGCCATCAAGCCAAGCCCTAGGGACCATAACCTCGCCTCCGCCTCCAATGTCTGGGACAAGGACAAGATTACCTTTTCTAAAATGAGGACGATCTGGGCCTGGATGCTTTGTTGAGATTACCCATGGTATACGTGTTAAAGCTCTGCTTACCAATGGGTGAATAGGTGGGGCATTAGCACGTTTACCCTGGGTAAATTTAGTGGTGCATGCGGTTCATAATTATGAGTCGTGGATTGATATGGTATCCATTATTTGCCCGGAGCGCACTGAAATACCTGAATAAATTCAAACTATTTGGGTTAATTTTTTCCCGTTTGGTGCACCTTTTTGAGTAACTGAATAAATAAATAGCCATCCAAGAGGTACCATGTGGTAGTTTGAGGGGAATAGCAACCACTGTGCAGAAACTGGGTCAGGCGAAATTTTGCGATTTTATCGTGTTTTGCTGTCAATGGGTCCCCTAAACGACTGACAGTTGTTCGTGATTTGTTGAAGTGGTTATGGGTATGTGATCATACAACATTGCAATGCGTGTAGAATTTGGCCCGAGTTGCGTCTTTGGGCCACAATGATAGCCAAAGTTCTCACGCCGCTTTTGAAGCACATGTTAACTTGCGAATAATTCGCGTGCGCGAATTTCCGGCCATAATTTTCCATTTCTCTCGTTTTGGGAGATTTCTGTCCATAGCTGATTAATGCCTTGTGCTTCACTAACTCAACTCTCCCGTGGCAGGTGGAGTAATATAGGGCGCTCACCATCGACAGTGTGCTGTGAGGAAGTACCTAAAACCTCACTGTAGCCCAAGGTTTGAAGTGGTCCCATATCAGCGCATATCATCGGAGTAGGCGTGCTAAAAATTAATTAGGTTAAGCTGTGCAACATCGGAAACGCTCGGGCATTGGCAACCCGTGGGCCTACCTTTCCTTGGAGGAGAAACACATCAAAAAGATTGAGGGAACCAGAATTTGGATGGGTTGACATTTAGACCCACAGCGAACCGAACTCTCCAACTAGGGCTTTGGTTTCTTGTGTGGAAGAAGCAGAAGAGTCACTGATTAAGCAAAAAAGTGTCTCTTCGATTGCGCTCTCGAACCTTTGTCTTAACAAAATTTTTTAGCTGCTCTTGAAACAGACATTTATAATTCCTCAACCTAATATATTGAAGAAAGAGTAAAATGCATAAATGGCTAAGGAAATGAGTTTTCTGAAGTATGTTAATCTGTTTTTTTACTTATTTATTTATCCCACTTATCCATAACCAAATCATAGATGGGTATGATGTAAGAAATAAATTCATTAGAAAATATCACGTACAAACAACACCAAAGTCCTGAATTCGTTCAGAAATATCGTTGAAAAATCAAATGAAGTCTAGTAGCAAAGTACTATACATAGTGCGCTCTGCCGGGTACGATAGTTGCGACGATGCCAGAGAGGAAAAGAACGCGGGAAAGTGCGCAGCTATTGGAGGGGGGGGGGGGCAAGAAAACAGATAATATGCGCGAATACTCAACTATCGTCGCGTGTGGAACAGACTATATTAGGTTGGTGCAAAAATAACGCGCGTTTTCAACCCTTCATTCCCTGAGCCCGTAACTCGTTTCAAAACTAATGTTTTCGAAGGAGCTTGGAACTTTTTCAATCCGCAAAGCTTCAGCAATAAGAATGATGTTCTCTGACCACCGCACGCTTGAAGCGGGGCCTTCTAAGATCGACGAACGCCCGGAAGTCAATTTTGGCACCATTTACCAATTAAAAATCAAACTTAGTGTTGTTTTGCATTTGAGTTTTCACTTGAAGTTTTCCATAACTAAGAATTTTACCTCCCTCCTACCTCCAGAAGTTCGCTGTCAGGGCCTAGTGTATGCCTTTCATTTCGACACACTAATCATCCAGTAAGCTGTGATGAGGTGACAAAGACATTGCTCATAAATCTGTGTCACATCCAAATTACAATTTCGACGAGCCGCCCTAGATCATCGTTACTGATCCTTGCGGTTTGACGAAAAAGTCATCCGAGCGCTGTTTCGGTGGAACAGTTGTCGTGTGGGAGCTGATCACGCCGCTCAAAGAATGTGTGGCCGCGGTGTCCTGACGCACAGCGAGGCGCGAACCTCGCGGTGCGGAACGTCTCGGATTACCGCTAACTACTGTCATCTGCAGTTGCGAGCTGTTGTTAGCCGGTTTTGCTTGCATGCTGGAATTCTGGACATTTCCTTGTGCACCTGGCTCCTATTCTAGTTTTAAAATTTAGCCTCTTAGCCATGCGAGCGTTCAGTGTCCAAATTTTTCTGGATGTAATTTTCCTGGATTTCTATTCCTCTCGTTTAGATAGAGCAGAGAATGGCGCTTGCCGCGAATTCTGCCGCGAGAATGATGCAGTTCAGTGAGGACATCATCAAACAAGTGAGTTTTTCTGCAATTTTGCGTCTTTTTAGTGGCAAGTACGTCGAAATGCCTTGTACTTCTAGCTGACCCCGGAGGAAGTTGATGAATTCCGAGAGGCGTTCATGATGTTCGACAAAGACGGCAACGGCACGATCTCCACCAAAGAACTCGGCATTGCAATGCGATCACTCGGACAAAATCCCACCGAACAGGTACGGTAATCGTGCATGTCGTGCATTCACGGACTGCTACCGTACTTTGCGAGATCCGATTGCACTATTTTCTTGTCTTGCGCTGAGTCACTTCCTGCTTTGTTCAGTAATGTCTTTACAAATTTTGAAAGTGTTGTAGTACAGGCACGTCATTGGAATTTCACTGACGTATTGTGTAATTTTGCGTTTTCACGTTTTACTGACGTGCAGGAACGTGAACTACGTCAGAGTTACATTTTTCCGAGACCTAGGGCATTTTTTGTGCATTTTGGGATATTTCAACAAGGGTTAAGTGGGAACAGCTGTCGCACCAGGGTTATCCATACAACCGCTTTGAGCTTTCCTTGATCGTAAATCAAAAATTACGGTAGGGAGGGAATTTCACGCAGCTAAGGCCCAGATGCATCATTGGATGGATGGGTAATCTCATATCCAATGGGTAACTGGGTAAATACTGGGTGAAGGAAACGCCGGGTGGGGGGAAATGCCTGGTAAACTTAGGACCACATTTATAATTGAAATCACCTAAGGTGAACGTGCTATTATCTCTAGTTTTACCCATCGGAACACGGGCGTTGACGCGTTTACCCTGGGTAATCTCAGTGATACATGCAGTCCTGGGTGTGTAATCACTCCGAAAATTCGCGCCATAGATTTCAATTCTTGATTTCCACCTCACTAACCTTCATAATTAACAATATTTCTTCATTCTGTTTTGTTGGCTTTCTTATTGGCTGGATTCCAAATTTGGAACGAAAATCAAGGGACACGCTGCGCTTAGAGGAAAATATTCCTGATCCCTTCCTGAAAGCTCACATTAGCTTTAAATCCTCAATGGTGTTAGGAATTACAGCTTCCATATAGCTGTTATCCTTAACAGTTCTGCCAATATGGAATATTTACCCTGACCAAAGTTATTTTCAGCTTCCTATTCACATATTTACCGGAAACGGGTTGAAATCTCCTATTATAAAAGGCCCTCACGTTCTAATTTTGTTCGCTTGGTTAGGTTTCTGCTCATGGTTTTCTCTACACTTTTAGCGCATCTTGTAGTGCATAGAAAATAAATAAATAAGTAAATAAACAAATAAATGAGTATGGATGTTATTATATTTCTACACCTCATCCACACCTGAAACGAAGCGACTTCACACTTCTTATCGAAGAATTCGCGCCTGTTCATCTGCTGACACGACTCATGACGAACCTGACGTGAAGTCGAAAGTGCACCCATTTTCTCCTGAATATCGATCCGTAGTGGTGCAATACTGAGCAAACAACCAGGAACTTCTTCAAAATTATTTTTTGGGAATTTTTGAATACCGTGGCATGCACTTTCAATTCATAAGGCGTTAAATCGGCGAATTTCCGTGAAGTTCTAATGGAGGCACCTAGAATCCGAGGTTTCCATTGAGTTTATACCTTCCATCCTCCAGCGCAAAGTCGATGGCAGTGAAGAACAATGCACTGTATTTTTTTTACTGATCTTGGCCACATGACAAGGTTAAAGATGGGGTCCCGCCGTAGCATGGTGAATAACATGACTGGGCGTCACGTAAAAGATTGGCTGTGCAACCACACTCGCTACATTCAATAAGGACAATTTTTGAAACCGATCATATCATTTTTCCTGCAGTACGTGAGCAGTGAATTTTAAAAATTAGGCGGTAGGTACCAACTCCCACCAATAAAAAGAGTGAATCTATTAATTTGCCTTATTCAACGTAAGATTTCGAACACAAATAATCCTTTTGGCTGAAAAATCATTTGAAAGAAGATTGAATTTCGAGACTCTTCCGAGATCACCCCGTCATGGGAGGGAAGCCTTACCAAAATTATGGACCAATAAGAGATTATGGTAATATCTCCTGCAAAAATTCGTGTAAGTCTTTGTTCAGGGCCCTCATGCATCATTCAGATTACTAAGGAGTAATATAGGAACACCGCACAGATTTACCCATTCTTAACGCAGGCGTCAATACGATTACCCTGGGTAATCTCAGTGACGCATCCAGGCCTTGGATCAATTGAATCTACGCTCTAAGTGATCCGTTTGTCATCCGTTGTACATTCTTCAATCCAGAGGTAGTGAAAAGCTGATTGCTCATGGTCTCATATTTACCCCTCGTTAACACAGGCCTCAATAAATTTACTCTGGCTAATCTTATTGATGCATTCAGACTCTGAATTAGTTAATTCCTTTCCCTTGGTGCTTTTGTTATTAGCTATACTTACCTACATGTAGTAAAAGGCCATTTCTTCATTGGGGTTACCCGGGGTAGATGTGTCGAGACCATCCAAATTTGCTCATTGTGACGCGGGGCGCCAACATATTTACCCTGGGTAATCTCAATGATGCATCCAGAACCTTATCTTCACTGACTCTACCCACGGAATCTCAGCATCCATCATCCAGCTACTCAGCAATCCTGCTTCTTTTACACGAATAGCACACCACCTTTGGTCGTCAACACTTTTACCACGGGTAATCTCGATGAAGCATCCAGGCCAATATCTTCATCGGTTCTACCCTAAGGAACCTTGGCTTTCATAATCCAGCTACTCAGCATTTCTGCGCTTTCTATGCGGAGATCACACCACTCTCACCGATTCCCATCAATTTCTGCCAATCGGAGTTCTTGTTAGTGGTTTGTACACTTCGTCTGGATGAAACATCAGTCGTACAGCTGTTTGCTGCGAATAACAAAAGGTTAATCGAATCGAAGCACCCGGAACTACCGGGTGCTGGCGAAACGCGTTGAGGGCGACAGGGACGGGTGACGTTCCCGGGTGTCACTGAACTAAGCAAGGAATGCGATGAGAAAGAACAGCTGCAAGCGCGGCGGGGCACGACCCCGTCGTGTCCCCGCACGGGCGACACATGACTAATTGGCAACTGTGCACAGCTACCGTATCGGTTGCGGGTTGGGGGGGGGGG
>JARK01001446.1:375042-388141 GCA_000688135.1 Ancylostoma ceylanicum | reverse complement strand
AGGGGGGAAGGAGAGAATAAAGTCGGATCTCGATCACGAAAAGGTCCAGGCATAGGAATTTAAAAGTCGAAGTTCTTTAATTATACATAGACGTGCAGTTTTTGTTACATGCTCGGGTTGTGTGTGGACCCTGTATAGGGTAATATTGAAGTACTGGGTGAGATGCGGTGCGTTTCCATTGATATCCAAATTCTTTTTTATATTCGAAAAATAAGACAGTTTCTTCTGTAGATGTCGGTCGTACGCTTCAGAGCGTCACTATAGATGTGTTTTGATGTGATACAGTGATATAACAACCTTTACTTCCATCAAATTCTGGACAAACCAAAGTTCGAAAACCTGAGCATGAAGGAGATGACCTCTCAGTTTGGTCTCTACGTCAAAGGCAGCTCTCGAATTTCACAAGAGCAAAAGATTGCCATGGACCACATACGTAAATGATGCCAAACCTCCTTGATAAGCGTGAAATGTGCTAGCGCGGTCGTTAAATTTGTTCGCTGAGGTCCAAAAAGAACGCCGCTTATGAAGCTGGCTTTTGTTCGCGCCCGACGTAAGTTACCTTTGACAAATTTCGGTTGAATTATCATATTTGAAAACAGTTCAGATGCACTGACAAAGATCGTTGTAATTCTGGCGAGCTGCTCACAGATAAATGGTCTGCGGTTTTCTAAGGTCCCGCTTTGTATGGCGGTCTCCAGGCCGGGTACGCAACACGTGCCTACGGAGCAGGAGCATAATGTAAGTCTAAATGGTATCCTTACTTTATTCATGTCTTTTACAGTAGCAGAGGTAAAAGTACTATGCCTTGTTCATTTCGTTTCACGTTTCAAGAGTGCACCGTTTATTTACCTCACTTTTCAAATTTATTCGACTTTTTTATAACGATAGCACAGAATGTGTCTTTTTTCTTCGCAAAGAGTTCAGCGAATTTGTTCATGCACCCAACATGTGGAGTGGTCTAGCCGTCGCCGAGTTCCTCCAAGTTCCTTTGTCGAAATGTCATCGAGTCATCGAGTTTGCGGGCGTCTTTTGCTACGCTTGCACATTGGAAGCCATCCTTTTGCCACATTTGCCTACATTTCTTCACGACAAAGTGATAGTTTCTCAGCATACTTCCATTTTCGTTTTAGCGCAATGTGCACCCAGTCCTTCGGAGTTTATTAATAGTCTGGAAGAATAATATAAGCTCCCTCCATGCTATTTACTCTGTTCGTTCCAGTCATCTCATTGCTTTTTAGAACACTGTCGATTGCTTCTCAAAACTGATAGCATCTTACGGGTTCACAATGACAAACGGCAAGCTACCATCGAAACAAAGCGGATTTATAACTCAAGCCATGCTGAATAGTTCGACTATATGCAAGTATGCCTCAGACTCTTGGGGTGTCATTTTGCTGTTAAAACAACAATGCGTTGAAGGAACTTCCGCTCTTTGGACATTTGCATGGGTGGTCAGTACAAACAGCTGGTGGATTTCGATTGTTTGACTAGCCTGACGACTTCAGAAGCAGATGCATCCTTTTATCTGAGGCAACTATCGATGGCTGAATTCTTTTGTGGACAAAGCATTCCATGTACGTCAAGCAACCATTAGACATTTTTAAGATATCTTACATGGAAAATTAAACTGTTATTTCAGTCATAGAGTACGACCAATGCATGGAACAAGTATCGGGTGACGACAGGGACATGTCGTACAGCAACTGCACGCGAATAGAATGGGAAAGCTGCGAGTAAGTTCTGTGTGATCTTTGGATATTGCTGTATTTTTCATAGACCGAAGCACCTAGCATTATGTACCTTCGCTTGATGTCATTAAAACTGGCAAATCGATGTTAATTATCACCGATACCCAGTAGTACCTCGAATTCAATCGGTCGCTTCTTTTTCACAGACCAGAATCGCATTTCTTTGAAACTTTTTTTAAAGAGGAAACGATGTAACTTTATGAGAGAATGCATTCCGGGAAGTCCACTTGTGGCTAGAGGCAGTGTCTACGCGAAAATTTCGAATCGTCAGTTTTGTAGTATTTCACGAGCAAAAGCAGGTGCCAGTATTGGATGTCCATATTTTTCGACGAAAACTGTGAAATTACCGCTCCAGGACCACAAAGGTTTTACGGGGAAAGTTCATTGATTTAATGTAGTTGCAATGACTTTTTACAATGGCATCTACTAACTGCTCAACGAATTCTGTGCTAACTTCCCCTAAGTTTATTGTTACATCAATATCATTGCGTTACTAGCGTACTATTTGGAACAAGTGTTGATATTTCAGAAAGGTTACAGCAAATCTAAAGTGTCAATCATCCATAATAGAGAGCTCCTGTGCACGATCTCCAGCAGTACCTGCTTTTTGCAAATACCAGAAAATACAACTTCGAATGACCGGATGGGACACTTGCACCGATCTCCCTTGTTCATCTCGTGTCATAGTTCTGGTTTATGCTATACTCATTGTTGTTCTCGGAAATATTTGTTGACAATCATATTTTTCCCGAAAAATATATTTTTCAATTTGTAGTACCTGCAGTCGAATATTGTTCCACACCTTTCGCGAAGATTTTTTATTATCATTCACTGAGTCGAAGAATGAATTACCTATGTACATAACGCCTGCCACTAATTATACGTGAAAATAAAAAAAAGCTCATTCAACAGCGATAGCAAAATCACTTTTCTTTCCTGTTTATTTGGAAAATGAGTGATAAACAGTCTGGAGCTTGAATAGCAGAATATCATTGGAATGCGTAACGGGATCACTTTTACACAACAATACAAGCAAACACGTAGATCAGTATAACAACTGAACTTTACATAGTTTTTGCAGGCTTCAGGTCCTCTACGGAGTCTTCGGGTGAGTTGTCCTTACTATCCGGTGCAGCTCGCTTTGCCCTCGCGGGAGTTGGCTTCTGCTCAGAACTCTCGGGCGAATTGTCCTTGCTGTTGTTAGAGGAAGGTGCTGCTCTCTTTGCTTTCTTTCCTGCGGGCTTCGAATCCTCTGCGGAGTCTTCGGGTGAGTTGTCCTTGCTGTTGTCAGAGGCTGGGGCTGCTCTCTTAACTTTCTTTCCTGCGGGCTTCAAGTCTTCCGCGGGATCTTCAGGTGAGTTGTCCTTGCTATCTGGTGCCGCTCGCTTCGCTCTCGCAGAAGTTGGCTTCTGCTCAGAACTTTCGGGTGAGTTGTCTTTGCTCTCGTTGGAAGCTCCTGCTGCTCTCTTCATTTTCTTTCCTGTAGGCTTCAAATCTTCTGCGGAGTCTTCGGGTGAGCTGTCCTTGCTCTCCGGTGCCGCTCGCTTAGCTCTCGCAGAGGCTGGCTTCTGCTCATCACTTTCGGGAGACTTGTCCTTGCTTTCATTGGAAGCTGGTGCTGCCCTCTTTGCTTTCTTTCCTGCGGGCTTCGAGTCTTCCGCGGAGTCTTCGGGTGAGTTGTCGTTGCTATCTGGTGCCGCTCGCTTTGCTCTCGCAGGAGTTGGCTTCTGCTCAGAACTTTCGGGTGAGTTGTCTTTGCTCTCGTTGGAAGCTCCTGCTGCTCTCTTCACTTTCTTCCCTGCAGGCTTCAAATCTTCTGCGGAGTCTTCGGGTGAGCTGTCCTGATTACCAGGTGCTGCCCTCTTTGCTCTCGCGGGAGTTGGCTTCTGTTCAGAACTCTCGGGCGAGTTGTCCTTGCTTTCATTGGAAGCTGCTGCTACTCTCTTCGCTTTCTTACTTGCGGGCTTCAAGTCTTCTGCAGAGTCTTCGGGTGAGTTATCCTTACTATTTGGTGCCGCTCTTTTTGGCCTCGGATTTGCAGGCGTTGTGCGCTCTTCCGAACTCTCTAGCGAGTTATCTTTGCTTTCGTCAGAAGTTGGCGCTGCTCTCTTTACTTTCTTCCCCGCTGTTCCTTTGTCTTCTTTCGAATCTTCGAGCGAGTTGTCTAAACTCTCATTGGAATTTGCCGAAGGATCAACAGCACGATTGACTGCAACAGATCAAGCATGTCAATATATTCCGAAATTTGTAAATTGAACTGAAAAAATGCATACTTACCTCTCTTAACATTTGGATCAACCATATCTCCCTTGATCGAATAGTAAGCTCTAGATAGAACATTGCCAGAGACCTAAACAAATAGTTTATAGCTTAAAACGAGCAGTTATTTCTACAATAGATATTAATACTAGAATACAGGTGAGATTGTGAATAGATAGTTTCTCAGAGACGGAGTCTTGCTTATCGCTCTGTAAAATCGGCTAAGCTGATAAACCGTTCTGCGAGTACCCACCCATGAGATTGCTGCTTGTCCTAGTAGTCCGTGTTTATTGTATGCAACAAAAGCGGGTTACCATTTCAGGAACAACACAGTAACTACGGTTCATCTATGATGAGAAAGCGGATATCTTCAGCAGTCGCCGGAAGTTCTAGAACATGGCGGAAAAAAGCCGAGAAAGAGGGTCCACGCTGGTTTGCAGAAATTTCATATACATATGTTAAAGCTTTTGGCAGCTCCCGCATATTCTATCTATGTACAAATCTCGGAAACGATCTCTAAGATAAGACTATGCTTTAAATGTCGATGGTAAAGCCACATCTGATTTCCTTTGCCCGGATCGGACTACGACCCACTATACAGCCCAATCGCTGAGGGACCCATTCGGCTCTCTCACGTGGTGCTCTCCAGTATTCCTCGTTTAGGTCCTGCCGCTATTCTGTAGTCACGGAATCTGTCTAACTTTTCGAGAAGTACTGTTCGTATACATATGAAAGGTTCCGTATAAGGTGCCGCTCCTTTTTCTTCTCAATGAACTCGCGCTTATATTAACGCAGTATTAACAGCTATTCCGCTGACATTTTAAGAAACCTTAGCCACTTTAATCCAACTGTCTATACTTCGTGTGGTCGTTATTTGACAAAGTTCTTGCACAGAGTTGTAGTGCCTGACGAACAAAATGTCTTTCTTTCAGAAAATGTAGGGGAACATGATGCGGAATTTCACACCTGCCTTCAAATGTTAGCTTAATTCATAATTACTCAGAACCCATAAACAAGTTGTCAGCCCACATTTGTCTCAAAACAACTTGTAGACAAGCTTTTAACTGGCAAATCGTTGTCAACAAAATTTGATGTCATCATGCCACCCAAAAACGCTTTGTCAGCAACTATTCCTCCCAAGAACTTGTCGACAAAAAGAAGTCAAAAAAAGTAATCGAACACTTCCCGACAATAACAGCTTGCTAGCAAGTTTTCTTGGTTGAAGATGTGACCGGCGAGTCAAACTGTCGCATGAAATGGTGAAAACAAGTTGTCGACGAGCTTTGAAGTTGTCAACTTGTCAGTAAGACAAGGTGGGAGCAAGTTCTCAACGAGCTTCGGGGTGAGCAAGTTTCAGACGCGATCAGAGGCTTGCTCACCAAATGCTTGCCAGAAACTTGTCCTGGGGGTTCTGAATGATTAACGAGTAAATTAATAGTGCTATGGCGTAGAATAACGGACGTTTTCATCAAAAAATGCAGAACTCAATTAGTGGTAAACACAATTTAGCCTACAAAGCCTATGAGAATTGCCACATGCTTATTTTGGACGAAGAAAATAGAATTCGAGAAGAAGTTCCAGAATTTTCCAAGCCGTGCCAGGGATGTGTCACGCGCATATGTACCAAGGAACATCAATGCCACACACAAAATTATGTGGTGTTCTACGCTCCTTTCAAAAGTCATGTGTTGTTCAATGCGGGCTATGAATTGGAAATGCAACCATGTGTAAACAGCTCGTGCTATTTCGAGCATTCTCTCGCGTTGAATAAATTATCGACGTGGAATAATGCATATGGAAGAAGAAAGCGATTTTTTGCAAGCACAGAAACCATATTGGATCTTAAATACTACTTGCAGCTGTCCACTACATTTGATTTTTGAGCACTACATGGAGACAACAGAGCCACTTGGCACAGCAAACTCGAAAAAATGGTACGTACCAGAGCAATAGTGACGGTTAGGAGGATTACTGTCGGACGCATTGTTGGTAATGATCTTTCGGAAACAACCACGCATTTATATGCACAGCACTAATGCCCGAAATCCGGTCCACAGGGGCGGTACAGAGTTCGACTGGAGACCAACGAATTTTTGGGATTATCTCGTCACTGAATTAAATAACAAACCATGTTTGTTACGTACATGTCAGCTGATAAACACGTAGTCGAGTTTCAGTCTTTGCCCGCGGTACCGGAAATACTTGGAAACTATCACAGAATGGTTGCCACTCCAAAAACTGGTGCGGCACTGCAAAGGATGCGAACACGTCACTATGCGGATTAGCTGGTTTTCCAATATCCGACGGACATTTGACGCCATTCCTTCGCCAGGCTGTTACCTGGAAACACTAGGTTGGAGGCCATGATCCACCTTGCACCAGATTTTTTAGATTCTTACACCAAAACAGTGGCCATGCGACTCTGATCACAATGGTGCACATGATCCCTACAAGATTGCTGAAAACCCCATCTTTCTACATCCTCGTTTGTGGAGAATTCGAGATGTGAATTGAGACAACTGCCACAAGGGTGTGCCACGTGCCAATGATCAATACCATTAGCTAGCACCTCGAATCCTCTACGAAAGAAAGGCCTCAAAACGGGTTTTGCGGAATTTCAGTAAGGAAACACGCATATAATTGTGGTCACGGTTACCTGGTGATTCCCCTTAGGCCTGATGCTGGCACGACTGGCCTTGGCCAAACGTAGCCAAACGGGCGTAGTTTGGGTCAGCATTATTTCCGCATCATTTGTCCAGCACTCAGTGGCCAAATGAGCAGGTAAATCTGACTTCTTTGTAAAACTTCGTTGTACTTTTTCCTATTTTCATTGCCCAAACGGTTAGAAATCTCCAATATTGCAAAGTAGAGCACTTTATTTCCTATTGAAGTTCTGAGGATTGTTATTAAGTAAAAAGAATAACTTGACACTCCCTCCATCATTATTGCACCGAAATCATCAGTATTTTGCACTAACCTACCTGCAAAATGGATACTTGATGTATTGATTTCGTTTTTGACAACCATGTCGCACTATGACACTATTTTTGCAGATACATATAGTCAACTCCAAAAGTACGCAGACAAAAGTTGGGACCACTGCGCGGCTCTCTCGCTGTCTGCTGCACGGAGGCAGCGGAGCCTGCAGGGCAGAGACACGGAGGAAAACCGCGCCGCGGTCTGGACTCTTGCCTATTTGAAGTTGACTATAGAAATGTACATATCGTATACACTAGCAGCTGCTTGACCACCAGGTATATTATTTTTCAGAGGGGAATGGGTACGATGTGCAGGATCGCGTCTGTAGTCGTTTCCACTATCGAAAACGATTCTTACGATCAACATGAACTCTCCTCAATGAGGTTCTGGAAGAAAGAAAAGAAACGAAAAAGAAAATGCAAAGGAACCAAAGGACAGAGAGAGAAAAATTATCACCACTTTGCTATGTCAGCTATTATCCTACAGAATAAACAACTCTTTTCAAAAAAGTTACATGACGATGATGTTGTGCATACGCAGCATAGCCGAATTGAAAATCACAAATAGAGACCCAAATAAACTGTGAAAATGCACGAATATCTAAGCTATTGGTCGCTTCCAAACAGGCCAGAGCTTGCGCGCGGCTGCGACGAGCTGCCGCGGAAACGCCATCAAGTGGAATTACCGACCAAATCTTTCGGGTCAGATGGGGTGTCAGCGGCCATCCACCCATGGCCGCTTACAGCCATTTCGGCATCAGGCCTCTTGTGTAAGAAGCTCGAAGCAAATTCTGAGATGAGATGCCCTTAATTCTCTAAGTAAGAAACCTACTCAAACTGTGCTCCCCTACATATATCTACTGGGAAGGACTACATGTTCTCAGTATAATACCCTGTGGATTACCCTCTTCAGAACATGGCTCCCCAGAATTCCAGTGTTTTCCACTCAAATCCCGTTGTGTCGAAAACTGTAAATTTTGCTTACGACACTCACATCATCCGGTTCTGATTCCACGAAAAGGTACATAAGGCAGATGCGTATGATCTGGTAACCATGCTTTTTAATCTAATCTAATTCAGCTTCAGTGCAACGAAAACAGGAAATCGCTTTGTGGGTGTCTTTGTGCCTATTCATCCATTTTTTCTGTCCTCACACCTGTACACAATCGATTTCGTTGGGTGAGTAATCACAGCAAAAATAATGCTCTTGTAAAATTCACGTGCAGCGGAGCTGCTCATATCACAGGGTATGCAACAAGTAATTTCGGTCGGATTAGCAGCTTTTTTCAGCAAATTCTGGAAGCCAGCTATCCCCACCATTATTGTCATCAAAAACTCAACAAATCGAACGTTCTATCTAGTGAGTGCCTGCACATCTCAGAAAGAGAGCTTGAAAAACCCGGAAACAATGAGATCAACACAAAAACTGTGGACCACACAAGCCTATGTACAGCAGCGAAAAAAACAACATTTGACACATTCGCGACCTTACGCTTTTGGCATGGTGTCTCACGAGGGCAAACGCGCTTTTGCACAAGTAGGACCCGTGATCAACCGCTTGAGCACGTGGTCCCACGTGGTAAGAAATTTTCCTCTGCTGCATACTACTCCGAAAATGCGCGAATTCGAGACAAACCAAAACGCAAATATGCACGAGCTTGGAGCTTCAAGAAGTCCACGTGCATAAGAGGTAGTAAGTAAGTGAATCTTCATATAATTGTTTTTTTAACTTGTCAGATTTAACCACGCATTTGGGAAGTACGAGAGAATGTCTGCTCTGCCCATCGCGTGTATAGATCGCTTGAACATTTATTAGTATACCACTGTATAGGAGTTTGCTCATTAAGAATGCGCCACAAAATATAACTGTGAAAAGGGCGTGCTCACGCGGTTGAGCACGCGGTCCCACGAGTTGCGCCATGCGCGCTCAACCGGTTGAGCACATTGTCGCGAATGTGTTAGAGGAAATATATCATCGTTCAGTTATGTCTTTGATCAAAATAGGTTGTGTACAGCTCATTGTCAGATCAAAACGTTTCAACAGCTTTTTCCACTCCCACATAGAAGAGTAGTGATTTGGAATCGAGCATCCACATAACTTTTTCTTCCCTCATTCTTTCTATTATTCTAGGCTTAGTTGATTACAAATCAGGGTAAGATTTTCTGCGCATGCCCTACGCTGTGGAAAGTGGCGTTATCCCTAGCGCCATTTATGTACCTATCTTCGACGGAACTCATGTGTTTAATGGACCCCTCAGTCTCGAGTCACTTCACCAAGAACAAATTTTCTACCCGAGGGTTAATACACTGGTGCAGTTAAGGCTTAGCCTGGACATAGCACCAACGCTGTTGGTTAATTTCTATCCGCAGTGATTAACGCTCCAGATAGATACGTCCGGAAGGTCGTTGAAGCACTGCTACAATTCACAATTCTGCCTTGTTTATGTTCATTGCTGCGCACCAATAGTGGTGTAATAAGTAATAAATAAATAAATAAATAAATAAATAAATAAATAAATAAATAAATAAATAAATAAATAAATAAATAAATAAATATCCACTGAGCTGTTACATACTTTCTCAGTGATGCATCAATCATTGAACTCTTCTCTGAGACTATATACAGTTCCAGAAAACGTTCTTTAACACCAAAGCGGTCCACATACAGGGTAACTACTCCAATGGCTTCCTGTAACATTGTTGGTAATATGTGGCGAAAAAAACCGGAAAGGACCAAAGGCGCTATCACGGCTCTTTGCTATGACTTCGTTAGATGAAGAGAATGTCTTATATGTATATGGATATGTATTTATCAGTGGCGGACGCGGAAAGTGGGCGACGGATTCCCTTAGGAATTGATGCCTTTCTTAGTTTTTCTTAGACAGGCTTCTACATACAGTTGCGTGGGACTCCATTAGTGTTCAGAACCTAATTTTGCAAGCCTGGACCGACAGCTTGATGGTTTTTACGACGCTGGTGTCAAAGATATATACATAGATGTTTCTGGTGCAAGATGATTACGCGATTAATATCGTACATAGTACAGTAATGGATATTTTCATAGAGCTTTGTTCAGAGACCACCAAAGCTTCCAAAAAACAACGCCATTGACATTATAGATACGTATTCGGAATACAGTTTAGATCACATATGAAGCTGAATTTCAGTGGTCTCGCCTCGCTGTTAAGAGACGTCGTCAGGGAAAGTATAACCTTGAATCAGACCACAACTTTGACCACAACTGTCATTTGCCATTTCCTAGGGCCAAATTAACTATTCGATGTATGCATGGTCCATAAGCTTCTGGTTTCTCCAGAGTCTCACATCTTGTCAAAGCTTTTCACGCTTGTGCCGTCTCGTACCCGTGGGGGTAGGAGAAAATTGTTCTATCAGTGTGGTAGAACTAAGCTCAGAATGCATACCTTCGCTATCAGAGGGTGTTCAGATTATTTAAAATTAACCAAGGACGTTGTTGTCTCATCTTCTTTTGGTCAGTTCAAACGTGTCATGGCGAAAAAATTGCTTGGTCTATAAAGTCAGAGTGTGCCTTGTTCATCGTTGTTTTTCTTTCTTCGCGTTGTTTTCCATTTTTTCTTCTTCTATCCACTTTGATCCCTGGTGTTTTACCATTTAACGAGTTGTATTCTGTGGTGCTTGTTTGTCAGTTGTTGCACGTCTTCCTTAAGAAGCGTAATAAATAGAATAGAATAGAATATGATGATATTCAGTGGTTGTGTTTTAGTTCAACTCTTCTCTCACACTGTTTTGGTTGCAATACGATAGAAAATAGGACAATGTGCCCTTTGGACACGGATTAGCGTGATAATTATCCGAGAAGAACTGTGTCCGCTCATACATTGTGCAACACCAGTGCACACATAGAAAATCCCATCATTTGCAATGTTGTAATACCCAACTAATTTTTTGGATTTCCCAATGTTCGATTGTGAATCACACGCAGTACGTGACCCTAAACACCATGCAATGGAGGCAGTAATCCGCAATTATCGAACCTCTGCGGGAATGTGTTATGATTCATGTTCGCACACATGCGGAAACGATTCATTAATGACCGCATGGACATCTTCTTTTGAAGTTCACAACCCGCAGAGCAGCTTCGGCAGGAAATTTCGGAGCAACGAATACACAGTTTACAAGTGGATACAGACAAAAACCAATAAATAGTATCTATGCGACAAAATTCTGCATCTACAGACGAGCCTCTTCAGCAGACACCTTTACAATGTAAGCAGCACAACTTCGCGTTCCAGAATATCGTGCAGTACCTGAAATTCCAGAAAATAGCTGTGGCACTAGACGTTCTTCTGGAAAATCCTCATCAAACCTCCTCAAATGCGTCTTTCGCTCTTCAATCGCTGCCACGCACTGCTCCGCGAGTGGTACCATAGGCTCTTCCGGAAGCGCCGACTCAGCAGGTGCCGGTTCAGCAGGAGCAGGAACTGGCTGTGGTAGTACTGGAGGAGCACTTTCTCTGCAATGACGTGATACAGAAGGTCATGGGTGTCTGCTCTATGATCAGCGAGTCCCACGGGTTTTGATGACGGGCTATGATCTGTCTTTAAGCCCCCGATTAACAAGGTTAATCACTTGTTTGAATGCCCGTTGGTTGCCGCAAACGTCAATAACAAAGGGTTGCCATGCCCGAATTTGGTAAAAAGGTGAGGATAACTGCGTGCATAATTGCAAGGGAACAGAATGTGAATGTTTCATGCAAAATTCGATCATTTTCACGCTTATGGTAAGAAAATCAAGTAATTTCAGTACGGCAGAACCTGTCCTATCCCTAGACAGAGAGTTCTTGCATGTAGATGAGGAAAAAGAACATGAAGGTTTAGTCTAACTCAAGATTCAGGAGTTAGTCTAATTCAGAATCCTTCCTCCATATATGGCAAATTTGAACAAAATCGCAGTGAAGAACGAGACTGTCATTGGGGAATTCCTAATGCACAACTAAAGTAATAAATTCCCAAAATGCATTAGGACGGTCCGACAGCCCTGCAGCAAATTTCGCACATTTTTTTCAAACAGTCATAACATCATTGTTTATGGATAAAGCCTGGTTTGCTAGTTTCTACAGCTGAGAACTCAGACATTCGCTCGGGAGTCCCGCACTACAAAATGATGTCTCCCGCTCGAGGGTGAGCGGGAGACATCAAAAACTTTGAGTTTTTGTCCCGCAACATCCCGATTTTGTCCCGCAAGCTCCGGCGGGAGACCGGATTTTGTCCCGAAAATGATACCAGTATCATGGTGCGGGAGAACGGATTTTGTCCCGAAACTGAAAAACGAAAGAAAACAAAAATGCACGGTGACCGCAACGCGTATGCGGTCCGTGGGCCAACGCTGGCCGCTACTAGCGGATTTCGCATCCGCGTCACGGCCGAGCGCGACGGCCTCCCACGCATCTCGCCTGGTCTTCACGCTGGGCCACGGTCTTAACCGGGCCTCAGCAGGCCAGACGAGTCCCGTAGGACTCCTCTCCGCAGAAGCGGAGAGTAGACTGAAGCCTACCTGCAAAGTGAGGCCCTTATATACCCCTCATTTGATAAGGGTTACCACGTGGCAATAACAAACCCACACCATTCTCGGGTTAATCCCGCAACAAAACCAAAATGATGTCTCCCGCCGGAGCTCCTGATTTTGTCCCGAAAGTGATAAGAAAGCTTTTTGTCAGGCGGGACTCCCGAACGAATGTCTGAGAAGTAGTACCAGAACATTCTATCACTTTCTATTACCAAAATTTCAATCGATGACTAAGGAATTTTGGATCGGAAATGAAACGTTGGTGCGAGACTTCTGGATCAACCTACGTATGTACATACGCAGTGAATTCGTATGTGGCAGCAGACGATCTTTCGAATCTTCTAATACTTCGTGATAAGAGAAGAGGAAAGGTTTGAAGATGATAATTTTTAAGAAGGACTTGCTAAAATCCTCGAAGACTTGTCTTTCTGACAGAACGATTTTTCATTCAGATGTAACCAGTTTATGAAAAAATGAATCCAAAGAAGCGCGATTTTCATGCACTATTTGCCAGTGCCGGGAGCAGAAGTGGCTAGCCGGGTGTACGTGGGGGGGGGGTCATTGACTTTT
>JARK01001446.1:337879-374915 GCA_000688135.1 Ancylostoma ceylanicum | reverse complement strand
GGGGGGGGGGGGGGGGGGGGAGAAATGTGGCAAATCTGCCAGTTTGGGGACCGGATGGGACAAAAAAGATGAGAAAATATTAATTTCAATACTGAACGATTGGCTAAAGTGCTTTATAGAATAGGTACAAACTCGTCGTGTAAAGTATACAGCAATTTCGAAATTTTTGAAAAACTAGGCGACTCATTTTTGCGCCCGCCTCCCTCTGGCGTCCGCCACTCTCTCCTTATCTCTGCCTCTACCTTAAAATCTCGCAATTTCTTCTTTTCAAACTCAAGACGACCCCTCCATGCGTGAATCACCAAAATCATACTCGTTCTAACAATAACATGATATGAAAAGCTGCAGGAGAAGTAAGGTGGTACAGTAACTCGGAAAACGTTCAGAAATGACAATCACCGTATCCGCCGCCATTGTTGAAAGTTACAGATACTTCTCTGGACTTATGTCTCAAGTCGGGTACTTGCAGGGTAAGAAGAAGATGTTATTGTACAAAAAGGTTGTCATTCCCGTGATCAGCGCCTGATCCCTATGGGCTAGGCACCTTCAAAGGTGACTAAATTCCCTTTTGCATCATCGTGTTATAGTGGAGTGAAGTCGATTCAAAGAAGTTGAGCTGAAGCCGAAGGATGAAGAATTCGAAGTCAAAGCACCTCGAGGACTTTAAAAAGCATCCTCATAGCATCCTTGTTTCGATTTCAAACATGCTGAGCCGCAGTTCCCATCTTCAGCTTATGGTGCGCTTGCTTGAACGGGGTGACGTTTTCAAAATTCATGGAATGAACAACATTTAGGTAGCTCCGGAAGTCTTCTTCCAATATCTATTTTCCGATTCGGAATTTCTTGGTCTTGAATTAAAATTCTTAGGCATTAGAATATCGTAGAATACTACTAGTGGGTAGAATGTGGTGAAATCCTACTACTTATTCTATTATACTACTTCTCAACAATGAAAATTGGCAAGCCAGCCTCCATTCATGAACAGAGACGTTACGTTTGTTTGGAAAAAAGTCAAAAATTGGTGCAAGACTTCCGGACCAACCTCTGTTACTGTCCCAGCGTGTCGGCCACGGAAATTTCTGTTAGGGTTTGGGTGAGTGGGGAGTGGGTGGGGGGGAAAGGGATGCGGTCGAGTGAGAATCAAACGAACGTTGCATTTGGAAGGAAAAAAACAGCTTATCTGCTTTGCTCATGGGAAAACGATAATAGAAAACCGGAGAAGAAAAAGTTCTGACATTTGAACGGGCTGAGGGATCGCCGATATCGTTTCCTGGTCAGGGTAGCCGTTCAGCTGGAGAAACTGAAGCACGTCTGCGTATGACGTAGTCATTCTGAAAAATTCCGCTGCCGTAGGAATCAATAAATAATCTATACTTGCTCCCAGTACCTGTAGTTGAACTCAACAGTGTAGCAGGCTGCTATCCTGGCGGTATTGTGCAGGCACTGCAGGGCCCATCCACTTTTACAGTCCTCGATGTTGCAGTAAAGGTAGGCCAGTGATCCGCACGACGGCGAACGGGTCTCACAGCACTTGCACTGAAGAATCCCAGCTATGCTAATGGGACAGGAAATCCTCATTAGAGCACGTTACCTCCTTGGAACCGTCAAACCAGCGCTTTTGCGATATCGAGGGCTTCTCGGCAGAAATCAAATTGAGAAAGACTTGGAATCGACCTCGCTAAAGTGGGAATTATAGGGGTTGAAATCGATCCATTTCCAAGGGTGATAGCTCACCCCTTTGTTCAGCCTCTTCTTGACTTCATCATCCACTCCTTGAACCTTACTTCGTATGAGTTGTTCGAGAGTGTTTCTGTTGGGCAAGCTGATGGTCCGCTAAAAATTTGCATCGACAACAGTGTTTGAGAGGACGTTAATGTTTCTTCGATTTGCATTTTATTTGAAAATGTCTTTATTACCTTGAAGTCGTATTCTCTTGCAGAAATTGCGCCACATCTTTGTCCGCCTCCTTGAGTCTCGCCAGGCATGGTAGGAAGGAACTGCAAGGAATTGCCTTAGTGCATGAAGATACGAAAAATTGTAGAAGCTTTGTTGAACAAAAACTTCTTGTGAACAGGCGAAAAATTTGACTCCAAGGATCGGACTCGTGTTTTGAACACTCTTTATTCAAGGGCCAATGAAAATCCTGAATATTAATGAAATTCGGAAAGATACAGTGGGCGCCAATGGCGGTGGTCTTTCCGCATCCTCGAAAAACACGCGGCACGACCGCGCCGCTCGAGCAGGAATCCTCTCTGGGACAGCAAACTATGGAGCTTGTTGATAGTTAGCCAGTTTTATCATTAGTTAACATCAGATATGATGGACAACCATCAAGAAAATCCAAATTCGCCACAACGGAGACGGTTCCGTCATGAGCGGCGCGGTGGCGTCGCGTGCTTTCTGAGGCCGCGGAGAGGCCACTGTAACACGCCACGGCCCCTGGCGCAAAAGGACCGCAGCAGCGCGAGAAGAGGTCCCAGATCACCGGTCGGCCCCACCGGCGTTGTGCTGCGATCCTTCTGCAATCATTCAGTTTATTCAAGGTAAACGTGTTAACATAATGCAGATTTACCCACTGTTGAGACGGACGTCAACACATTTACCCTGGGTAAAATCAATGGTGCTTTTAGGCCCACGGCTGCTTTCTAGCAGCATCATTCATCTCTATCTCATTTTGCTTATCCTTCACATGCTCCTACTGTGTTCAATGCGTTAGTGTTCATTATCGTTGTGGTTCATATCGCTTTCGTGGAGGCTAGCGCAGACCACTGTGCTTCATGCTTCCCTGTGGTTTCGAATAGGCAGTAACGCATATTTCATCCTGCTTTCCTTTACCAAGTAATATAGGAAGGGACATGACCTCATCTTCTGTAAAAGTTTGTACCGAAAAGGAAACAAAACAAAAATCGATAAACTTTACCAAATATTAATGGCATAACCTGCTCACAGGATCTTCTTCAACATTATATAGAATGAATTGCGCTATCGCTGTCAGCTTCTAGCTGCAAGCTTATCCCAAATACTGCACAGGGAGGCAGCGGGGATGACTGCAAATCTGACTTCAGGAATGTCTGATACTCCATTGTTCTTTGGAAATCCAAAACCCAAGGATCTGAACCTGAGTCCACCTGAGTCTCCGGAGAATGTCCAGGAAATGAATAGAAAGAACTGCTGTAGCATGAGTGAAACAAGTTCAGTCTTCTGTTCTTTATAGGGTGCGCCATAAGTTCTTGCACACCATGCTTGGTAACACAACAGCGGTTGAATTCAACATAATGGCATGACCTCTATAGCGAAAATGAGCCAACTCAATAGCAACCCAAACCACCTATCAGAACAAGGATATGTCGCCATTTGCTTCCGTAGTAACTCAAACTTGAGAGAGAAGTGAGCACCTCCGCGGCACGGTTTGGAGCGCGGTAACACTGTCTCTTCGAACGGAAGGCACTACTCAGAGCAAATCAAATCGTTTCTCACCAAAACAGACGGGAGGAGTAGATGGAGAAGATATCGAGAAATCCACCGGATGTACTTGGATCCCATCTTCCCCTCCTGTCAGAAAATTCAGAAAATTTTTAAGAAAAGGACGTGTATGAGCAATGTTTTCCAGTTTTTTGTGAACCACAACATCAAAATCACTCTGGATTTTACTCACAGAATATTTTTGAAGCGAAGACACCTCGCTGCTTGAAACTCAAGTTGAACAGCGCAAAGATGACGCTTCTGTAAAGCTTAGAAGCTGCTCTCTGCCATATGCGCCTCCTGGAGTGCTGCACGACCGAAATCCCGTGCTTAGAAAGAACTCCTCTATAACGCCAATCTATCACTGGTGGATAGCCGTACTCAACTATGTTTTAGAGCGAATCAAGTGCTATATCATACTTAAGTTTGGACTCGTATCATGGAGATGAGGTAAAGCTTCGGGAGGTTTTATACCAGATATACCAGCGCGTCACGAGGTGCTCCCTACTCTCTCAACTTTGAGTTATTACAGAAGCAAATGGAGACGTATCCCTGATCTGATAGGTGCTTTGAGTTACTATTGAGATGGTTTAGTACCGTCATAGAGATCATGTCATTAAGTTGGATCCAGCGGCTGTGGCATAGTAAAAATTGTGTGCAAGAACTTATGGCGCACCCTGTATAGGTGACCAAAGTACAGATTAAAATTGTTGTGTGCCAGTTGAATAAACAGCTAAATAAATAATTGGCGGGTGAACAAACCTGATGCACTCCGCTGTTCAACTCGGATTCCAGTCGTTCTCCCACTCCACACAGGTCGCAGTATCTGCTGTAATGGGGACCATCATTGCAGATCAGCCATGAATTTTGCGCCCTCTCATAAATTTTTTTCCAACCCGGAACTATTTCGAAGCCGACGTCTGGTCATATATAACCCAGGTGATTGCCAGGATTACCAAGGGACCGGTTCCCAACTATGCGAATGATTGCGATCAATATCCGTGACAAATGTGGATCGCAATTGGAGGTCGTCAGCTGATCGCTGGGGACATGGACACATTTCTAGATCGATTCTGTCTTCAGTTGCCCTCCCACTTGATACATGCAGCCCTTGATTTACCCCGTCTTGGGTAAATCTTGGACAATGTAGCATCTCACCACCAGAAAGTGATTTCACTGTGGGAACGTTAAATTGTGCGTGCGAGGCCCACCCAACCGCAAAACAACATCCTGGCCAGGCGGTCGCAACTGGGTTGACTCAACCGCAAAGATAAATCAAGCTCGTACCAATACTGTCGACCATTTCGCTCGATTATGCCACTGTGCTCGTCGCACTGCTGCGATAATAGCCCGGTTTCTGGCACCATCGTGTAGGGCAGATCGAATCTGATGCCTGAAAATTGTTGTTCCAGAAAATCCTGGATCAAACTGTGGGGAGCATGTCCAAGGAAAGCGCTTACCAGCAGGCCCCTCAATGATGGGCACCTGTAGAGTGACGCCGATTTCGCCGGCTAAGAAGCCGAAGTCTTTTTCCACCTTGATCCTCTTGAAGTGTAATGAGTAGTTTCCGGGAGCGTGGATATAATAAACCTAAGTGGTTGGATTTAAGCTGCACCGCAACACCTAATAAAGATGAAATTGAATCGATACCTTGTTTCCTTTATCGTTCACAATATTTACATCTTCTTCTTCAATTTTTATCTCGTTTCTAACTGAAAACTATAGTTTATGTGAAAAAAATAGAGAAAAAGCCATAGGATCATGCCTATCATAGGTTGCTATGCATTTTAAATAGAAAGTCCAGTTTGAAACCATGTATCAAAACAAAGGCAGCCAGAAAAATCATGAGAAATAGGAAAGGAGAAAGAAGAGATGAAGAGAGTGAGAAAAGTATAATCGTAGGCCGCAGGAAATTTTGTGCTACCGTTACAAAAGAAATAAATGCAGAGCACAGTACACAGCGAAGCATAACGATTGTAGTTTCGAAAAACTGTAAGACTCAGACTTCACTATGATGCTGCACTAAAAATGTGGTCAATAATTAAATAAACTACGAGATAGAACTAAAATGAATCCAAAAATGCACCTTCGGGCACGACCTACAAAATGGGTAAATCTCTCCTAAGCTTTTGCCTGCTATGAATGATCACAATCAAATTTGTCCTACTCATGGTTATCTGCTGTCCAAATGGCTACTTTATGTCAGTTTCAGCTCGGCAAAGGTGAGGTTTCAAAGGCACTGTCATGGAACAGAGTCAAAAATGCCGATTGGAGACAGAGCCAGGAATTGAAAAATGAAGAAGCTATCTCACAAGAAGAGAATGTTTAGAAATTAGAACTGATATTTGTGTTAAAAAAATAAAAACTAAGTCACCGACCTCCTCTGCAATTATAAAGACTGATTTCATCGATTAATATGTAGAGATCCTCGTAAGCTGAGCAGTAGACGACCAGTAGTGGAAAGACAATTAGTAACCGCATTGCATGTGTTGAACTGAAAATGTGCATAGATGAGTGATATATTTTTTTAAATTCTTTGTTGATATATTCACGGTATGCAAGTTGGCGTAAAAACCACAAAAAATTCAATATTAACATGGATTAGTGACCAAGAGAGAAAATTGAGAGGTATTCAGCACGATATATTGTTCTAAGGAATCATATTTGAAAGCATGTTAAAGCCTTCAACCAAATTTGTATAAAAAAAACCCAGGCTTGGAAATAAGGAAGCGTTCTTGGCATAGAAAGGGCTACTGAGAATTTACGCCGTCATTGGTTAGCCCAGATGTATAGCGCTAACTTCCACAAATGTTCCCTTATTCAAAAACAAAAAAGTCGTGGAGTTTAGCCGTTAGAGTATGCGGTCATGAAATAGGGATCATTCGTACCCAAAACAATAAAAGAAAAAAAGGAGGAGATGACCAGTGATTATGTATCTCTAAAAATGCAATAGCATAGATAGATGAAAACGTTTAATCGAATAAATGCAAGGCGAAAATTTTTTTCTAATATTTTGGTTGTAGAGGTCAGTGTTGTGCGGACCCTAATCATAGAAATGTTCAGATAAGGATCCAATGAATAGTGCAGCTTAGAAGTCTATCACATCCATTCCATTTGTTGAAACATTTAATCATTTCAAATATAGAAACAACGTCGGAGTGTTCACCTCACCAGAAAAGAAAAAGAAAAAAGCTAAATTTCAAGTGCTTATAAGCCATGATAACGGACACGTGCAACATTTGACTGGTAAGGTCCATTTCGCCAAGTATTATATTTGGTTGGCGAGATATTAGAAAGAGAAAGAAAAAACCGGAGGAGTGCGTGGCATGCGGAGAGGCAGAGTGAGAAAGTCAGAAAAAAATCACAAGTGCTTGCGGTCTACCGGTTTCCTCCAAGCAATCGATATATCGATTGACGCCTCGTGATGGCACTCATCTCTTGGGCACACTCAGTGAACTGCAACGCATGCTCAAATTCAATCGCTCCTGCCAATTGCGGTAGAAGCTCACCAAATCAAGCATCTGAGAGCAGGTTTGGTCAACCTGCACACTACATCGAAAAAATCCGATCCTTGACAGAGTTCCTGATAGAGCAGACTAATGCAACAGGTCTAGCAAACTTCGATGAGGAATATGTGCAAGTCGAAGTTGATTCTTCGCGTACGGCACGCCCTGCAAGTCACGTTACTGCACGCCTACAAATCTCGATATCATTTTGGCAGAAAATGCAAGCCTCGTTGTTCCTTATGAAAGTCTGGATGTTGAGGGAGCCACGTACAGTTGGCTAATGGTATGTGCCATCGGACTCCCAAAAGAAACTGATAATAAATACTATGTGCACGAATACTACGTATGTGTGTTGGAAAAATGCAGAAGGGGTTCTTCTCTCCTATGTTTGTACCTCATTTATCATATAGAATTGCATTAATTCTATTGAAGATTTAGCTCATTTCCATTACCATTTAGACCAGCCTTAGGAGAGCGCTAAGACATTAGTGTCCCTGGAAAATTCCGCGAAAGACCACATCCTGTGTCAAAACGAAACGTTTTGGGGGGGGGTGCAATTTTTTTTATCACCGTTAGCTGCAGCAAGGTAGGCATTGAGCCCTGATGGCGGCATAACTCCCGGCTTCAATTCCTGCCCATAAAGTTCTTTTTACAACACTACCAATACCATGAAAAAATCCCTGTTGGAGTTATTATTGTTCTAAAATAGCCAAATGCTATTAATTATTAGGAAACTATGGCGAATGAAAAAAGGCCACTAAGTTATGTTAACACGTAAATAATTTCTCACCATCACCTAGTTGTTATGGAAATTTGCTACCCAGAATAAAATAAAAATATCATAGAAAGACAAAAATGACAGTACAGTACACAAGTACAAGGTAAGTACACAAGTAGATGCAATAGATTTCAGCTGTTCCAAACAACAGATGAGGTTCAATGACTGCTGAGCGCCGCATCGGATCGCTCTTAAAGGTGGCAATGAGAACGGTTCGCGAAAGTAGACAATGCTGCTCAGTTGGATCCGGCAACACGCAACAGAAAGTAAAGCTTTTCTAGCGAAGCCCTTGTGCTTTTTTAGCCACGAAACCGGTCGTTCAAGTGGATTTGGCCGTGAAGGTGTGCACGAAACAGACACATTATCCCATTGTGGATAATGATGAATCATTGCTTACTGGATAGTGTAAAACAAATCCAATGAGTGAAAGGAATTGCTGTCTGGAAGATTTCCGGAGTACTGCTGATGGGGAAAGATATTGATTTGAAAAGAGCTACGTGATATTGCATCGAATAGTGTGCATGTACGCACTGTCTGTTCCACCAATCTTGCCATTTGGCAGGTTTCCAAGATGAGCTACATAAGTCTCACCAGTTGTTATAGGTGAGGTATGTTTTGCCACGCTTCCAGTCACTGATAGCGATCAATTTCCATGATCTGACGTGAGACAAAATGCGCTTTGTGCAGCTACACGCAAAACAATGAATTGCTCTAATTTTTGGAACAGAACATAGCTATTACGGAACACTACTTACACAACTCTAGATAGAATTTCTATGGTGCGATTCAGCGTGAGCACATAAATTGAGAAGTTTTGATTTCTGGATAAAACGGTTTGAGGCAGATTGTACATATCACATACATACATACGCCACAGAAGAAACACTAGAAATACTGCAGGAATAACATAGCATCTGCCTATCCAAATTTGCACGCTTCATAAGGCTTCTAAGTGCTGATACTAATTCTCTCAGAGTTTAGAGAAAAGATGAGGGCAACCGACAATAATCTAACGGGGCAGTTTCTGGGGAGAAATGTTTATCTATGTTTTTGATCCAATTTTATGTAGGTTCTTTTTCGTTCTAATGTTCTTGCTCGTCGTTGAGGAAAGAGTGCGATAAGTGTGTGAACCAACTCAATGGGGAGGCGTTTCCTAGGATTGGATGTTTAGTTCGAGGTAAAATGTGCAGAAATCTGTGAAGCGGCAAATTTTTTTCTGAGTCTGTGAAAAACCTTCGGTTTGCAAACACACTCATACACATACACATACACATGCACATATTTTTCCTCTCTACTTCCACCTTTTTACTCAAACTTTGAAAAAAGGAGAGATTCCAAGAAATGCCAGAACATGTGGGAAGAACTAGCAAGACGGGGAAATTCGCCATGACATGTTTTGAGCGATTTCTAAACTGACGGCAGCTCTCATCACATAGAGTTGACGAAAAAACGGTTGAATCAGAGCCTAACTTGAGGAATAAGGAAGCAGAGAGCACCTGAAAAAGTGAGAGGAAAAAAGCAGCGAAAAAAAGTTACAAAAGTAACCTTTGGACATATCATGCGATTCGCAAGAAAGAAAACTTTCGAGATGAGATATGAACTCTCTATTTTAGTAGTTTTCTCGAGAACGCATACCACGCGACGGAGTGTCGAATATTCTAAGGTACCAGTGGCTATAACGGAAATGATTGGCGGATTACTACATGTCCGGAAAGAATTTTTTTGGGTAAAAAGTCACGTATAATCCTGAAATTCTATTAGTTTGGACAAACAAAGACGTATCTAAAAAAACAGAAGAAAAGAGAAGGATGTTAACAAATAGTTTCAAACTGCGCGGCCTACTCGTGGTGCCTATTCGATTTGTAGCGATAATGACCAGCTAATGACGCAGAAAGGTGGTTCGGGTGAAAATACTTGTATCAGTTCTTGTATCATCTGTATTAAGAAATAAAATAGTAGAGAACGGAGTGGGTGGTAGAAGAAAAATAGAAAATATTGTCACTATATGTCATTGTCACTAAAATATTGCCACTGTTATATTGTCACTATTACAGATTGAAAAAAATACAGTAAAAGAATGGATAATAAAGTGACCCAACGAAATAATCAATAGAATAATGAATTGCGATATTAACAGGATTTACATGTTTTTGGTATGAAAAAAATACGTCCACTGTTATCGAAGAGAAAGTAAAAACAGCAGTGCCAGCCATGCTATTTTTGTTAGTAAGGCACACAGAAGCGTGTAACGCACTGCAACATTGCAAAAACAGCAATGCTAAACAGGGGTAATAGCCAAGGATAGTGCGCGGGAATGGAGCGACATGGATGAGTGTCTGGCGGCTGGTTCTCTGGATCAACTAGTCTGCGCAAGCGCACAGTCACTGCAGGCAACAAGCAGTGCCCGACAGTTTTTGTTGTTGGCAAAATAGCAAGCACAAGAAATCGAGGCGTAATCCATGAGATCCAAGAGATCGTAGACGTAGACGCAGGATGCGCTGCGAACAAGGTCTGACCTCAAAAACGGAGAAAAGACGACTGTGTTTCTAAGCATACGCAGCTGTAAAGCTGAGCGCTGGTGTGCGCGTGGATATAAGCCGCGGAACCCGTTGGATAAGTGACGTCAGCGGGCGACGTTCGACCGACGGACACCTAAGCGGTCACAGCGTCGTCCACAAGAAGGATATAGTGGCAAACAGGCGAACAGAGACATTTTGATCCAGGAATCTACGAAATCGCCAGCATCGTCACGTGTAAACGAACTGAGTGAGAGTGCGCAATGATACGAGATCGATGTGTGAACCGAACGGGGTCACCGGCGAAGACGGTCGCGCTAGAAAGCGACTGAAGATGGCCCATTACCTCCTTTCTCCGGATCGTAGCGGGTTCCGCGCACAACAACTCCGAGTTACACTGAACACCGTTCGGCTTGCACTGAACGCTGCAGTCCGGATGCAAGCGGCTGTGATTAATGGGCTCCACAGTCCTCAGTGCATCCTTTTTCAGAAGTTTGACAAAGCATGATCAATGGAAGCTAACGTTTCAAGCATTCTGCAGCTAATAAGCCTGATGACTGCATCATTTTTTTCAAAAAGCATACATACTTCTTGTGTCTAGTGTACACACATACATAACCATGGGATGGCTTCATGTTTATCCTATCATTTATTTATACAGGGGCCATTTTTTTCAAATCGCTTTTCGTAATCTCTATGACTGGCATCCAGTATAGGTAGAGAAAACGGATATTCCCTGTGTCGAAGGCGAACACCTCTCAGTGGATACTTTCACGGCCTGAAGGGAAAGAAGAAGCTCTCGCTTTGTCTACCGTTTATCTCCGATGGTATCAGCACTGAAATACGACCACGAGCGCAGCTGCAGAATGATGTTACCTTGGTAAATATTCCCAGTGGTAATCTCAAGAAACAGCTGGTTTGGAATAGATTGTATGACAGCGAACAGTACATATGGAACGAGTGTGTCGTCTGCCCTTACGGGAAGACAGGAGACTGCTCAAAAACTGGAGTAATATATCAGATAAAGTGTTTGAGCTGTGATGCGCTTTATATTGGAGAAACTGGTCGTATACTTAGTACACGCGTCAAGGAGCACTTGGCTAGCAAGCGCAGAAGAAGTTTGATCTCGGCGCTTGGAAGGCACAGGCAAGACGATCACGGTGGTGAGGATTTTAATGTAGCATGCACGATACTTGCGCAAGAGACGGAGATTACTGCGACGAGAACGATGGAAGCCTTCTGGATTTCGGTCAGAAATCCGAAAATGAACAACCGTAACGAGTGTTTAGCAATTACCAATGAACTCTTGCCCTTTGTATCTCTGTGTGATCTGCAGATGCGCATATAATCCCCTGACCCGACAACCATCTAGGGTGCAGGGTGACACTCACTCGTCTGCAGTGAGTGTGGGCAACAACACGCGGACATTGTTCCGTTGACTCGGTGGACTCGAAAGTTGGTCTAGTGTTCTGTTGGGGTACTTTCGTCTGTAAGTTTGGGCCAATGTCGATATGTTAGGCAGGAATGGACGAGACGTTTGGTGGTTCAGATCGTAAATCGAATAGCTCCACTTTCAGGCCTTTGACAAAGACATTGTGTCAAAACTTTAGGCCGACACATTAAATGAAGAGTCCATGTATCAACCTGTGAGGCAGAAGCATTAAGAAATCTACTATTTGATCTTTTATTTCTACGCTAGGAACCCCTGGATTGTTCCGCTCTTTCCTGTTCATAATAGAGAAAGGTTCGAAGTATCGTTTAGTTAGGATCCGCTTTTTCGGAAAGGTTCTGCTATCGAGCAGTTGGCCACGAAACAAATTTTTGAGAAAAGTGTGTTGTTATGACAATTTTCCCTGGAAAATCCACAAAATCTTTGAAATGGATTTTACTGCTCACAATTACCCTTCTCGAAGAGCAAAAACTTCTCTTTCCAGATATTGCCCGGGGTTTTCCAAGAAATCGAAATCTTAGAAATATGCGGGCAAAAAACCACGGCTATTCCATGCCACCGGTAATGGCCAATTTCCACTAAATTTGCGATCCGGGAATTTTTCACTGAAAGACAGGATATTAGCTAGATTGTTGGCGTGATCTGAAAACTGGAGTAAAAATGCTGCAGAATAGCTACGTAGCCTAAACACTAGGCCCGGATGCAGGTCAGTTGTGCTACTCGGAACCTAAGGCTTGGTTTTCTCATCCAAGCAATTTTTGAAACAGCCTCGCCCTGTGCTTTTGACAACCCCGATCTTTAGTGGATTTTGCACATACATTTCGAAATAGGCTTCAAGAGTACGAGACTATTTTTTATCCCACTTAAATCCGTTGTCAATAAATGAAAACCGTAACTGAAAATGAAGCCCTTCGTTCGGTACTACCCTCTGGATACATGACAATATTCAAAACTTTGGGTGAGACAACAAATCCAGCTTCGAAGAAGAAAAGGCCCACACATTGAGATGTAGTGGTGGTGGTACTTGTTTTCGCTCTTACCGAGGGAATTTCGCTAATTATCGGATAAAATGTTATTTTATCATATCGGCCAATATTTTCCGAAGTGGGAATTCTAGCGAAGTGCACTCGTCCCGTCAAGTAAAACTGCTTTGTATCTCCATGATAGTATGACCTTTCTAACAAGTGCTGTCATTCGATGGAAACTTGTGAATATCAGACTTGAAACTTCTCCGCATCTGCTTATTTTTCTTTACTGGCTTCATCGTAATCCTGATCGTCTCCGGGAGTCAAACTTCGTCTATCTGGGAAGAGCACACGGTTAAGCGACAAGCGAAACCTAGCTGTAGACGGTTATTTTGTGCCCTTCAGAGAAGGTGATTATAGGGAAGGAATGGATGGCTTAAAAGGGATGGGGCCAAGTGCGCTGAGCTTCTGTGGGATTGTGCAAAAATACGAATGGTTGAGTGAATGCGATCTATTTTATTTTTATTGTCATTTCCGAAATTTTTCAACCCACCCTCGTATAGTAGCAGTCATCTTCATTCAGTTTTCCCCACCAGTACCGTCCCACAACCGAAGAGCAGGAACTACCTCTGTGTGGTTTCTCTATCGTTATGTACTGGCTCTGATATGTCTTGACATGAACCACACTCCCTGACAGGTTATAATACAGATCGTGATGGCAACAGACACAAAATTTGGATTTTGAATGATTCGCCGTCATCCTATGAATCCTCTGTAAGTGCCTATGAAAAAAAAGCGGTATGTGTAACCAAATTGCTTTGGTAGGAGGAATATTCATTACATTTCTCCTACGTGAATTATGCATGGCGTTTCAGTTGTTTTTGAGAATTTTGAAGGCCATGCAAAATTTCCGATACTTCAAATTTGGCATCATCTAACCCTCCCTCAGGAACTGACCTGAATTCTATGCCTTTTCCCAACAGAGACATTAGAATACATATCTATTTCTCCGAATGTCAGATGTTAGGATCAGGATGAGTTGTCCAGTGAAGATGTCGTAGAACTTCTGCACAGTTCCCTAGTGTTTGAGATAAGTATAATTCTAGTTAATTTCTAAGTGTTACTGCATTGACTGGCGAGCGAAGTATCCTGGGAATTGGACAACTGGAATGCTTCCTAGAAATTTCTATGGAATGAACTACATGTAGGTGAATTTGCATTTGTACGAGACATACAAAATGTCAAAATAACGCGAAAATGTCCATATCTCCTGAATGAAAGAAACGCTCGGCTGCTTCTGTACCAGGATATTAATGAAAAATATTTTTCTTCAAAATATTCCTCAAGAACTTATTTGCCGAATGAAGACCCTCATTTCGTGTCCAAACCATCTCTTTTTCTCAGGGAATCTATAACCACCCAGAAGATCCGGTTTTTTTTACGATATCTTCTAAATCATTAGAAAGGGTAGTATCAGGTTTGTACCATGATGCCAATTTTGAGAGACTGCCTTAGGACAACGGTAAGGACATGGCTGAATATATTAGGGCGGTAAGAAAGTCTTGAGCCAATTTTTTGAAGATGCCAAAACTTTCGATTCTTGGTGGATACCATGGCCTACCATGTGGTATCATTCTCTATCATTATCACTCTCGAAACTAGTAGGTACCCGGGCTGCCTTTTTTACCTTTGATAACGATGTCAATTCCACAAGAGCACCTCCGAGTCATAATCTTCCATGAACGGCGTCGCGGCACTGGAGCGACGGAAACCGTTCGAAACATCAACAGCGCATTGGGAGAGGACACAACTCTCACCAGCACTGTCAAACGCTGTTTCGCTCACTTCAAGGAAGGAGACACGGACTTCAAAGACAAGCCTCGGTCGGGACGCCCCTACACGGTGGAAGACTCCTCCACTCTCGACGCCGTCAAAGGAGACCTGGAGGTTAGCACCCGCAGTCTTGCAATGAGACTCAGGTGTACCCATTCAACAGGCCTCAGTCGTTTCCAGGCTCTCGGCTACATAGAAGTGCTGACTCGATGGATCCTTCATGTCATGACCGATGGCATGCGGTTCACCCCGGCATCCATTTGTCAGTTTCTTCTTCTCCGACCTAAACGAAAGGTGTTTCTGGAAGACCTCATTACTGGAGACGAGAATTGGGTCCACTACGATTCCAACGCGCATCGTGCCTTTTGGCTCCCTCGCGGAGAAGACCCGCCAACGCAAGCCAAATCGGATATCCACTACAAGAAGTGTCGCCTTTGCTGCTTTTGGGATTCGCGAGGAATGTTATATTACGAACTGCTCCCGCAAGGACATACCGTCACCGGAACCGTTTACTCCAGCCAGCTTCAGAAACTAGTGGACGCTGTTCGAGAAAGACGGCCGAGACGAGCTTCTGTCTACGTGCTCCACGATAACGCTAGACGCCATGTAGCTAAAGAGACAGGTGACACTTAAGAAAAATTCACCAAAATTAAAGATGTTGAAAGAGCGGTCAGCGATTTCTTCCACTCCCAGTCTTCGCACTTCTGGAAGAAGGGGCTTGTCCATTAGGCATTGTAGTGACTAACGATTATATTGTTGAGTAAATCCCATTGTACACTGAGTAAGTAAATAAAGAAGAAATGAATGTAAATCGGCTCAAGGCTTTCTTACCACCCTAATATATTTGAGCAAAATTTGGCAAATAATGGCAGTGGAGTGCAAAGCAACGTTCATAACCTTAAGCAAGGAATAAAACAAATAACGTTCTGTGCACATCAAATAATCCGTTTGGTCAAAGTACATACTGTCTGTCCCAAAAATTAGAGCGAATCAATGTTTTGCGTGTATGGACACCACGTCAAATCTGGAAATTAATTGCTATCAGTAACTGGAAACATGTGCCAAAACATGTCCTACCTATAACAACTGGCGAGACTTACCTCATCTTGGAAGCCTACCAGGTGGCAAGATTCTTGAGGCAGACATCAGCTTCGGGTGAGAAATTCCCTCGAAATTTAGCGCAATTTGTCGAATTTTCCTATAATACGAACAAAAACAGTGAATGGGAAAACTCTGTCTAGTCCTTGCAAAGGATTGTGTTTGAGGCCCAGGAATTTCCCTTGTTCCATTATCACAGTCATTGAATCTGTTTGCCCTGCTTGTGAACACTATTTCTTCACTATTCGTACCGTTCCTATAGTCGTTTTGGTGTATATCGTTGCATAACAACCAAACACCAGGGCATGCCTAGTGCTACGTACCTACGTACTTGATGAAGTTCAAGCGATGAGTTTAAGGTTATGTCCTCACTTGGAAAGTAGAAAATTTCCATCTGTGTAGCGCTAATTAGTGTACTCTACGTGTACATCACATTTTGTTAATGTTAATCGAGGTAAGGAACGCAATACCTGAAGGAATTTTTGTATTTTCCACATCCGTTCTTTCATAGGTCCTCCCATCCCCTCACACTTCACAAAATGTTGCTTTATAGATAGTTTGTGAGGGAAACAGGAAGCCTTCAAACAACTTTCTCAGCTCTCTTCTATCAACCATATGCATAATCAGCTGTAAACATTGCAAAGCACTGCACAACATCATTCCATGAATCATCCTGTGTTGAAATATAATATTAGGTTGTCCGAGAATTAAATAGACAAATCTAATGATTTGCATTTTTGTTGATCATTTTTTTCTGATCCAGCTATTAATCCATCTTGTAATCTCCATAGCCTTCGACCAAATAGCGCCAAATGTCCGGAAGAGAACGGGGGAAAAACTTCCTGGATGGCATCCATGTGCATTGCACTTCCATCTTTCACCTTCCGATTTGCCGCGCGCGCGTTTCTCTCTCATTACTTCGCTGTTGTATATACGTAGGAAAAGTGCAACTTCTAAAACATATTTCCCTCGTGGTGATGTTTTTGCGGGCGGGTGTTAAGGCGAAGAATTGAAGGGGTTTAGAGCTTAAAAACTCGTCGACTACCTCCTTGAGCTCGTCTCTATCCTTGAATTCCTTTTCCGCAAAAAAAAAGAAGCGACCTGAGGACGTGGGAGTCGCTTGGTGCTAAGTGTCATTGGGGTATTGGATCGAATCCGAAAGCTGCCAGCTTCTCATTCTTGGAAGTGAGTGGTCTTGCATTGCCCATAAGCAGATGTATTTCATCTCTCCCGGCATGGCGACTTTGCAAGATTTTGGCACTTTGTCCAGTTGGCTACGAAACCGGTCAGGGCTCATCACAAAGCCAGCTGGCACCAGTTCTCAGAAGTTGCGGACCACTGATGTCCCACCACAAAGCCAGCAGCTCTTTTTTGTCATGGTTTTAGCGTTTCGGCTGTGGTTTTATAGGTCCCCGGAATCGACCCAGTGTTTGCGGTGTACATACAGTATTATCATAGGTGCAGTACACGGCGACCAGCCAGATTTTAACATTTAACTTTTATCGCACTTGCAGCGCGCATGAATAGTGAATAAAAGAAGCAAAAAGTGACACACGAACGAAACAAACCCTGACGTAAAAACAATAAAACGTATCAATGAAAGAACTATAAGTGAGTAGACCATGGAAAACAGAAGTGACAGCCCTAATGCGGAGGTGGTGCTATTTAGGAAATAATGTGAGTAGAATTATTACCAATGGGCGGAGCTAGTTTAAGTAGTTTGGCGTATTCAAGTCCTGCTCTATGCGTAAAGAAATGCCTTTTATATGACGATTTGGCCTCAATCAAGAGAATTTTGTTTTTGCTACCTCTTGTCACAGAAGGAACAAGAGTAAAAAACTTATTGCTTTCAAGACCGAGTTTGCCTGCAATTATCTTTCTAACTTTGGTGAGGTCAATTTTGCGCCGCCTTTCTAGGAGAGAATCAAGGCTAAGCATTGTGTTCCTGATAATGCCTCTAGGGACTGCGTTGTAGTTGAAGCCGAGCACCCGCACGAATACTTTCCTCGTAAAACTATTCTGGACTTTTTCTGGTCGCACAATGTCTTTCTTTTTGTGGAGAGCAAAAGCGACCGTGCCATATTCAAGTAAAGGTCTAACGTATGTTGTGTTTCTCCTATTTTCCTCCATTGCATAAGTTTCATCTTATGTAATAAATGATGATGATGATGTTCTGTAGGCTTTAATCAATACAAAAGGATCCTTGGTAAGCAGCGCTCTAAACAGCTGGTTTTTTAGCAATATCAATACAATGCGAAGTGAAGCATAAATCTTTGTTAATTAAAAAATCTAAGTAGCGAACTTCCGTCACCTTACTGAGTGGAAAGTCACCAATGAAATAGTTCTTATTCTGATTGTTTTTACCTAGATGAAGCACGGAGGATTTGCTTTCCGATAGAGGTAAACACCATGACTTTGACCAGTTGTAGACAATGTCAATAGCTGGTGGAATGAGGTTGTCATTTGTACTAGGGTCGAATACGCTATATATCTTCATGTCGTCTGCGAAAACTTTGCAGGTGACTCCCGCATCTAGGACTACACGGGGTTACTCATATGTGTATTCGTTAAATAGAACTGGTGACAAAACACAGCCTTGTGGAACTCCACTGAGTGCTTTTTTGGTACCTGAAAATGTATCGTTGAGACGAACTTGAAACATACGATTAGACAGATAATTCTCAATCCAGCGCAATATCCTTGGATGAATACCCACGTGCTTTAACTTTAAAAGCAGCAAAGAATGAGGAACCTTGTCAAATGCTTCAACAAAATCAAAATAAACTACATCAATGTTTTTCGTCTCATCCAGCGCTGAAGTCCAGCCTTTTAGAGTTTCAAGCATTTGTGTTACCGTCAAACGATTTTTCCGAAAACCGTGCTGGTCGGACGATAATACGTTATTGTTATCCAAATGCTCAACAACAGTTTTCTTCAGTATCTTCTCAAAAATTCTGCAAAACATCGACCTCATACTAATTGGCCTATAGTAAGAAGGGTCATTATAAGGTTGCTTCTTTCTTAGAGGTGTAACATAAGAGTGCTTCCACCCTACTGGGATTTCCGCTCGGAATAAACTTAAATTAAAAATATATTCCAATGGTCGGACAATGGAAGGTGCAACCTTTTTGATGGATGCAAAAGGAATTCCATCAGGAGTCAATGAGAAACTACTTGCTTGTTTCTGGATCATCTCAAAGATTTCATAGTACTTAAACCAAACAGAGTCACGCATTTAACTATAACTACCATACAGATGTCCAGTCAAAGTGACTTCGTCCTTCGTGTAAACTTGCTGGACTTGCCAGCATGTGTAAGAGGAACGAATTGTTCAATACAGTGACTGAGAATAAAGATGAACATTTCATACATATCAGTCACATTGGAAACTGTGCTGAACGAGCCGAACCAGTCAATTTCCCCCAGATATGCACTAATGAGATTATAATCTGTATTGTTGAAGTCGCGCTTGAGGGAAGATTTTCTGGGAGGAACTGAGATTTTGAGTCTAAATTCGACAGCAGAATGATCGCTATTACCAACAGGGCAAACCACCTTAACATCACCAACTAGTTTTGTCTGATCACAGGAAAGAAGGTCTAAAATGTGATTGCCTCTAGGGCAGCATTTGACAAGCTAGTCAAAGTCATGGTTGGCTAAAAATTCCGAAAATCGTTTACTGAGTGAGGAAGATAGCGTGGTTCCCTCCCTCCATTGAACATCAGGGAAACTGAAGTCTCCCATAAGAATGCACGGGAAATCTGAGGAGGCAAGATCACTGATACATTTAATTAACTGATCCGTTTTACCGAAATTACACGCAGGAGCCCTGTATGCAAGTGTGATTCGTACTTTCCCATGAAGTGTATGCAAATCACATGCGATAATTTCATATCCGTTTCATACCCGAAAATAATGTCATGATAAGAACAGGAAGAGATCAAAGCTTTGGACAGAACTTTTCCACCAACATAATGTCTTTTAAAATTGGCCTTCTACTACATACACTACTTCCCCATTGCTAACGAAACTTCCGTTTTACAGTGTGCTCCAAAACTACGGAGACAAGGGTGTGATGCGCGTTATTCGACATAACTTGAGTGTTGGCATTTTGCATCTAATCTTTCGCTGTTCTTCTGTTCACTCGCAGAGCTTCCTTCAAAACAGCACCATACACTCCGAGTTTTAGGAGCAGCTAGGCTGTCAGTCAAGATTTTTTTCCTGCACTCAATAACATTTTCGTGTTGTCTAGGCGCGCATGTAATGCCAACCTGTAAAATTTTGCAAAAGGGTCACTGACCAGTACATCGAAGAGTGCAAGACATGGGTAATGAAAAACATCAAAGTGATTGCGAAAAACCACCTACCGTTGTTATGAGATCCTAGATTTGGTGTGAATACGCCGATGCACGACACGATTTCAACATGCTTATCAAATCGAGTCACCATCATTAACCGTATAATGAGGGAAATTTACCTCAGAACTTCAAGATATGAGTTTTGTAGGCCTAAAAAGTTCCACTTCCTCATCAGTGAAAAAAAAAAGAACTGAGAACAGCCCTCAAAGACATTCTCACCCTTTTTGCGCAGGAAGTCATGTGCACTTCCTTATAACTACTGTAGAAACCATTCATTCGCGTAGGTTTCTCATTATGATATTCATTTAAGGACAATTTTTCTCTCATATAATCGTTTAATCCTTGGAGCAGGGGCTCCTAGAAGTGTTGCATTGTATGGAAAAGGGCATTTCCGCGCCACAGCAAGTGATTAGTTCGAGTTCTTTACGTCTTTTCTGGCCGGAGGTAGGAGAATCCGCGAGATGTGGTAGTAAATTTTGTTCAATGCTGAGTGAAAAATATTGCTTCGAAAACTGAACTGCCAATTTGCTTTCTAACGTTAGAGATGAATCGTTTAGCGTGTCTCCATATTTTTGGACCACCCTGTACAGCGCACAGCAGCGACCGGATCATTATTTTACGTTGCCCAGTGGCTAGCGCAGCGAAGTAGACAGAATCATGAAGAGAAGACATTTCGCTTGGATTGGTGGGAAAACACAAGGTGTGCTCTTAACAAGAACACACCATTCACAGCCTCCTCGAAATTGTCATGGACAGGGAGGAGAAATGGGCTACTGTTTGCCCCTGCAGTAGCACTGTTCTCGAACCGCTTCAGGAAACATTCGATTTATGAAACTAGAAAAGAATCAGAGACTAGTAGTACAACTTGCCTCGATGTAATTGACGATAAGTAGCCGCGCTCGCAATACGCACATAATTTATGCGTGCATTGCTCCATATTGCCATCTAATTTGAGAAGGTACAGTATCTCAATTGTTTCGAGACAGACTGTACTACATAGTTTCAACATTCCGCTGTCCATAGTTCGGTTCCATTCTTAGTTTTTCTACCAACTGTGCGTTACTGTCATTCGCACCTCAGTTTTCTAAAATCTTGTATGGAACCAGTGATGATCAAATTGGGGAGCGATTTAGCAGGAATGCTGTCCCCAAAATTGCCCCAAATGGATCTCAGAAGCCTGTTTCTTTTTGGTGCAACTGAGTCGAAAACGTTCCAAAGCGGATTCGCTCATGAACATCAGCACCTCGTCCAAACTTTCTCTCTAGATGCCGTACAGAGGAGGCTTACAGACACGCAGCCATGCTGTGGACTTCGGCAGTACATTTTCTTCCAGGAACACTGGACTGCGTAATCAAGGAGATTAAACGTAGGTTGTGAGAGGGCCGAAGACGAAGTGAGTGAGGTGGGCGCGCATTCAGCTTTGAAGTCATTTCTGTGGTACTCCTTCTTGGTAATACATTTATGGTACCGATGTAGGATAACTTTGAAATTTTTGGTAGCATTCAATCTCTTACGGCTGCCATTACATGAGTCCCACCTCGGAACTTCTTTCCTTTTCAATAAACGCGCAAGAATGCCGTTCTGTTGGGATCACTATTCTCTTCATCATAATCTGACTGCCGTTGTGGGCACCCTCAGAAATTCGATAAGATATCAGAAACCATCAGAAAACTTTGACGGGATGTGGTAATGACTTGCTGATGTCCATGGGCTACTCCGCGAGGAATGTTTCCGGTTGTGCTAAACCAGCAGAGAAACGACTTTATTGATCGAACAAGAACTTTTCACTGGCTTCATTGTTGGTAAATCGTCCTCCTAGTTCAGTCGTGATTGATTATTATAATACACTAGACGGCATACCCGGCTCCGCTCGGGAGTTTTATTACCCTAAGCTTTTCACGCTGGTGCCGTTAATTAGGACAAATTCATCCATTTTAAGTACTCATTATTTCAGTGATCACCATATCAAATAGTCTCGTTAACCTGCCCGAACATGAAAAACTCATTAAAACCAATTAATCGATACTTTCTTGCAAAATAGTTGTCATATTCGTGTCAGACATATTGGAGAACCCCACGGGACATGTTCTTACCCGTCTCCGAACAGAAGTGGAAAAATCGATAAAATCAATACATCGATACCCTCGAGCAAAATAATTGTCATATTCCCGCTCAGCACATCGCAGAACCCCAGTAGACATGTTCCTGCCCTTCCCCGAGCGAAAGTTAAAAGTGATCGATAAAATCAATAAATCGATATCACCGCCCAAAATGGTTGTTATACTCGTGTTCAGCTCAATGAGAAGCCTCAGTAGGCATGTTTTTGACGGTCCTTGGGCAAATATAGCGAAAAATCAATAAAATCGATATAATCGATTAATCAATCGATATTTCCTGGCGGAAAGTAGCCTAAAACCTCCGCCTGCCCTTGATGTATATGTATGCAAAGTTTGGTCCCGATCGGTCAACTCTCCGCGATTTCTATTCGTTACATACATACATACA
Source organism: Ancylostoma ceylanicum (assembly GCA_000688135.1). NCBI lineage: Eukaryota > Metazoa > Nematoda > Chromadorea > Rhabditida > Ancylostomatidae > Ancylostoma > Ancylostoma ceylanicum. Next base: position 352,444 of record JARK01001446.1, on the reverse strand, counting down.
TACATACATACATACATACATACATACATACATACATACACACATACTTACATACAAACTTTCACTTTTATATATACAGATAATCTTTCTCGCTGCACTGAAACACCGGCCAAAGACTTTTGGGTCGCCATGGGGAACAAAGTGCCACAAAACAGCTGCGCAAATGCATGAATAGGTATTCGGATGTAGGCCAACTGCTCTCTCCGAGTCCTGAGGCTTGGTTTTCTCATCGAAGTGGCTTTTGAGCAAGCCTCATTCTGTGCAATCATCAACACCCATGTTGAGTGGATTTCGCCCGTTCTTCTCGTAATCGACGTCTCCAACGCGATGCGAATTTTATCCCATCTGAAGCCGTTGTCAAAACTGTTACTGAAGCTGTTTTGTTCGGAAATTGCAGAGAGAATCATTGTGGTTCGTTGCACCAAAAATCCGCTCTGGAAGGCATGGAAAAATTTTTCCGCTATCTTGTAACTCCAGTGCGTGTTCGTGATCAAAATGTATCAAACTATGTCAATCTAGCGCTGGGAGGTAGGACTTGGTTGGAAAAAACTCTCACTACTGCAGTAAATAAGCCATCAAACGATGTATAGTTAGTTGTGGCATATTCTCTGCCCAACTTTGCAGTACAACACTCTATCTTTGTAGCATTTGAGAGCCTAGGAGGATATATTGATGTCATTTCACTCAACAAGTTCTTTAGGAGGACAACGTAGGTTCTGGACCCAACGTTTTTGTGATTTTACGTCTTGAAAAATGAATAAAATGTAACATATCGTGACATCTAGGATAGAGATGAACTGTGTTTCATTATTGTTATCAGTGACATCGGTTTAAACGGTTTTGACACGATTTTGTCCAAGCATTGTTGACGTTAATATTATGATGAGCTTCATTCTCAGTCTATCGAAAATCCTCGAAACGTAGGAACATTGTCCAAGCGAGCCTTCGACCTTTCACACACAGAATTCATAAGTTTTTGACTGCTTTTGTTGTCACTTATTTTGTTTCAGATTATTCGACTTCATATACATGGGCAATCTTTTCTCCAGTGAATGGTTTTCACGATCAACGATGATGGAATACGGTATCCTTGATAGCCTGGTAAATTTCTAATTCTATGGGTGCGCTCACCCTCAATGTGAAATATTTACATAGGTTCGCAGTGTGAAAGCGCGGGTGCCTTTATAACTCGTCGAAGCTTGATCGTTGCGCACATGCAAACTGTTCAAAAGCAGCTAGTCTCGCACGCGGGTATGCGTGATGCTGTTCCTTTCTGGTAATTTGCGCTTGCACTTGCAACGAGACCACCCCGATCCTCGTCGCCTTTTGGTGAGGTTGATGCACAAGGAATGGCGCTTTTATTCAAAAAACTGTACAATTTTGATTGCTCATAGTGTGACATTTGGGTAAGATACTGCACTTATAGAGAAAATGAAGCTTTTCTGAGCTGTGCGTAGGAAAGACGTCTTCTTCATTGAGGAGTCATGGAATAATCAAAGTTTCACTCTTTTGAATTTGGAGAATTTTCCTGTAACACCACAAGCATTACAGTTCATAACGCCTTTTGGGCACTTGACCAAGACTTCACTACCTATTGCACATATGAGCTCTGGAGCAACGGTTTCGTTACTGGAAAATGAAGATGAGCACTTTTCGAAGCATTTTCTTTATTATTTCTAGGACTTGATGGGCTATTTTCCCTAGTGGCTTTTTGTCGGCAAGATCCCCAACAGTGCCTATGCTATGCTATGATAATGTTATTCGATGTCATTCTGATGTTGTTCCCTCCAAAAGTCATGCACGGTCTGTTAGAAAAACGCTCGAGATGATCAAGTGCTACGTATTTTCTGCACGACAGCGGGCGGCTAAAATTTGCTACCGGGAGCTGGTTCTAATTCAAATAACCTTACTGCAGAACAATCTGGTAGCTATTAGACTTTGTAGGAAAAGTACCATAAGGCTGAAACCTGCTTCACCAGCTTCTCATTCGCCTAGAGATTAGTATCTGTTAAAGAGAGGGATCATATAATCTGCTGCGATCATTATTCGTTAAGGTTGTGGATAGATGTCATCTTAAAAACTCGCCACTTCTTATTCAAGAAATTGACATATTATTGGTAACACTAAGGGGTAGTGGAGCAACGCGCGTGCTCCGGCGTAGACAACTAGATTTGGAATATCTTGATGTAACAGCACTTCTTCGGTATCGTCGCATGATGCATACTTTGGTCATCGCTGCGATGCCACCGCTTCGCTGTCTCAGGCATTCGTAGGGGTGGAATGCAGGTGGAAATGGGTCCACTCCCAGTTGTACCTAGGCGTGGACCCAAAATCGTGGGGCACCTACCGCCGGCAATTGAAAGATGTTCCCCCACGTGCCTCGCAGCTGTCCCCCGAACGCGTTGTTGGCTTCCAGCGGATGGGCGGACGACCAGGGTTATGCGCAGCATGCTCTGCTCTTCTTGGACGTCCAGATATGCTCCCCCATATCGAGAAGTGGGCGGAGCGATTGGGGTCCTACCTACCCATCACCCCCACGAATGTCTGAGGTGAAGTAACAGTCACTACTCACAGACAATGACAGCTAAGCTGGAAGTGTAGTGCACGACGCCTTCGGTTCGGCTTAATTCTGTACCTCTGCTTTATTAAAATACTTTGGGCGCGAAACGACGCGCGGTCTGCTTTCCCAGCCTGACCGATACTTCTCATAAGCTGTGTTTAAATTTTATCGCAAGGGCGACGGTTTGGCTGCGACGGCCATAACATGTGCGACGCGATGATTAGCGAAAGTGAAGGGTTCATGAGCTGAAACAGCAAGATGAAGAAGGAAACAACGGCAAATCCTAGCCACAATCTCGACGAAGTGGTCACATCGCGCCTGCTAGCAGGAACATAGGCTTGTCGCGTGATTTCGTAGGAAAAACTCTAAACAGCAGCGAGAACTGCTAATTACCATAATTTGGCCGTCAATTTTGCGTGCTACCACACGGGACCAGCCGCTTTTGAGCAGTTTGCACGTGTGCAATGGTTGCTCCGCGATGAAGCATAGGCACAGTCATACATATCGATGTTTCTGACCGGTTCACTCTCAATCTCCTTGCGAACAATTCTCGAGGGATGCCTTGACATGTTCCCAAATATAGTCTTTCCAAAAAATCCTTGCCTCGAGCTACACTGCGCGTCGACTGAGCCACGTTGCAGCACGTATGACAATGCATGGGAAGCGCGGCGCGGCTCAGTATATGGGTGGTGTAGCATGAGGCAAGGATTTTTTGGAAAGACTATACCTGTCACTGATGTGCACTACGCAATAGACTAGAGCCGTTCTACAGGATACGCCCAAGTTATTTCTGAGCCTCAAGTAGGAACCATCGTGAGATTTCAGAAATCGCCTAGTACTTTTTGCCACAGTTCTGCTTCACAAGATTTTTTTTAGCGATTTCCAGAAAAGACTTTCTGAGAGACTAACCTCCTTTATTCCGTTACTCAGACTAGTATATCGGTGCAGATACTGATTGGGTCGATCGCTACCCTTGCCCATAAAGGTTGGGTTTTCAGCTCGATATATTTCTACTGGTTTTCCTATTCATTACATGTTACTGCTTGTTAAAAACGAGACGCTCATCGCCAACACTTACTGCCATATCTTTTTCGTTCGCAGTTATAGTGTTTATCATTTTGTTCTGTGACATAGGCTACAATTTCATTTTTTTCATCTTTGCTTCATATCCCGAGCAGTAGGTTTTGCTAAAATGCATTAGTTTTGCAAAGTTTTTACTATATATATGAGTACGTATCGTGAAGTCAATTCTCTTGATTGTTTCGGATATGTTATAAAGTTTCAAATCGGAATAATTTCAGGGATTACGGAACGATTTTCATACTTTCACATGAGAGGCTGTTCACTTTTTCTGTCATATTAACAGCCCTGAAAATCTACCAGAGATTTGTGTTAATCCTTGTTATCGCATTTGTTTCTCTCAATCGTGCATGTGCTATTTTCATGCCGTTGCAATATGCGAGATTCTTCAAGATGAAGAACACAATAATTGCAATTGTACTCGTTTTCCTACTATGTTCACCTATCTTTGTCGCTTACGCATTTCAACTATGTGAGTGGTAGAGTGTTACAGGATATCTTTCTCATTTTCTGAAAGATGTCACAACTTTGATACGGGTTTTTCAAGGTGATTGTCTTCATTTCTTTGATCCTCAATCAAGTGCATGGTACTACCGAGATAACACCTGCCGCAAAATCATTATCATATTGGAATACATGGTATTTGCCATAGTGCACTCTTTGTCCGTGCTGGTTGATATCCTCGTAACAGCACGATTATATAATCAAATTAAGGTATGATTCAGAATGGGTTCTGCATTGCCTTGAAGGTATCACCTTTAAAATTTTTGGCTACGAAGATATCCAGGATGAAAAACGCTACCAGAGTATAACAGATGAGAAAGCACCAGAAAGATGATGACGCGCAGAGACACTCCACAGCAGTAAAAACTGCGGCCTTGTCTCTGTTGGTAGCAAACGTCTTGTAACGATAAGCAGAGCCGATCCGTTCAAAGGCTGTCAATTGGTAGCGAAGAGCTGGCTTATATGTCTCAGACATTCCCTCAGACATTCGCTGGACTGGAGCGGCATGCCACCTGCGCTCCAACCTCAAAAATGGGCATCTTTGGGAGTCGTTTTGCTTCTCCTGTGCCTGCTGTTGCTGTGCCATAACTGCTATTCAGTTGCTGTTCCAGTGCTCATCGAAAGCAAGAAAGGCAACCGAACAGTGAATGAATGACAACTCAAGGGCAAGAAAAAGGTCACTTAAAGACGCCCATTTTTGAGAATGGAGCACAGATGACGTGCCCCTCCGATCCAGCAATTGTCTGAGCCAGCAATTGAAGCTGCGTGTGATTTCGGGTCCAATTTCGAAAAAAGGCCGGAGTCATTATGCTATTTGAGTAATGTTCGGTTGCTATTCTGCAGCTATTTGACTGCTATTCGCTCTTCACGTAAGGGTCGAACAGCGATCATATAGCGACCGAGAAACAACCCAACAGCAGCCAAACAGTACTCGCATAGCACTCCAATACCGCTCATTACAGGAGCTGGGGCCAAAAAGACATGCGCCTCCAATTGCTGGAATGCCTGAGTGGAAGTACAAGTGAACGGTCAGATCTCTTTTGCAACCACGAACAAAGTGCAAGCTTCAGATCTTTTTTGCAACCACGAACAAAGTGAAAACTATTTGCCAAACGTGGTATTTGAATGATATGAGTTTTGCAAAGCCATGAAACCATGTGGTTCTGAATCTTCACCCATGAATCGTGTTTGAGATCCTGTGCCGACATACCCTTTCTCCGTAGATTCCACGACTAATAGAATATATGCGGCCAGTGTGACCCAACAGGTTAGTAAATTCCTTCCTAAAGAACCTAACCTGAGAGAACAAGCTTGAAAGCCCATCTTTGCCGATGAATAATGAAGGATTCAATTTGGGAGCAAATCGGGCTCAGCAGTAACAATAACCTACCAATGAGTAGGGACCATCTACGGTCTCCGGCAAAAGGTCATTTTAGTCAAAACAGTGTCAACATCGATTAGCTTGCTAAATTCGGGATTTCTTCTCCACCAAAACGCGTCAGAGAAAGCTCTTCTGACTATAATGATGAACTAGAACCGTAAGCAAAAGTCCTCTGCAGAAATTGTTCGCAAAATGGCGACTTACGATCCTGCGCCTCGCGCAGCACACACTTTCTGCTCCCCATGTTGTCGCCGTTTCGTATGAACAGGAAGTGCAGCGTTATGGTGAGCTCACAGTTTTTCGAACTGTGAGTTCAACTATAGATTTAATTCTGGTTTTGCTCTAGTATTCAATCATCACAATTAGATGTGCATATCCTCTTATATGAATCCTGGTAGTGCAACAAAATTTTCTAGAGAGCAGACGTGGAAAGCCGGCACGTGATCGCATTCTTTCATCATGGGCTCAGCCCATAGAGAGTGATAGAGCGTGTTGGAGGATGAGGCAAAATTTATGAGACGGTCGGCCGATGTTTCATCATAGGTGCATAGATGTAGTGGAACTCGCGGTGGGACCCAACCTTCGCTGGTTCCGTTGGTCATGATTTGGGTAATAAAGAAAAAAAAACTCCGGCAACGTTGAAGCTTATTTTACCTCTGCCGGATTTCCACGGCCTACACCTCGGAGGGGAAGGGACGTCAGTGAAGTTATACGCATGCATAATTTAGCATCTAAAAATTAGGGCTGCAGCGCTCATCATGCAAAACCTGTGCATACAATTGAGCAGGCTGATCCACACTGCTTACAAGGGTGTATTCAGCATACGACTCGTCCTCCGGCGTTTTTTCGCTTTTGGGTGCCGGCGCACCCTTATCGCAGCATTGGACCGCTGTTTTGGCGTTTCTCCGTTTCTCCACTTTTGAACGACGGCGCACTCCGATCATAGCACTGTTCTTTTTCCCCGGCATTTCCCCATATCCGGCTCGGCGCACTTCCTTACGTAACATTGAACATCTTGGCAAACATTCTGGAGCCAGGTGTACCCACCGCACGTCACCCGGGAGGCGGTGAAGATGTACGCCGCGACGCAACTGCGTCGCATGCTTCTTAAATCGAGGTTGTTTCTTCAAATTCAACGCAATTGAATGACATCGGTGATTGCCCCCCTTCCGCTTGTCGGTTCCGATGGCATTCATCTGCCCCACCCAAGCTCAGAAAACTATCTTAATTCTCCCCAGCGCTGCTCGTACCTTTGGAGATTGCAGCCGCGACGCGCATATAAATTGACCAATCGTAGCTGAGCAGCGTAGCTCTTGTTACGCAGCCACGTCACCCGTCTGCTTAATCGGCAATTGTTTGAACATAAAACTTTCTCCATAGCCGTCGGTTCAGGCACAATGACTACAGCCCCAGGTTGTCAGAGAATAAGAAGTACCACGATGACAACCAGTTCTCTTTGACTTTGATCACTGTTCAACTACAGCACACGTGGTTGGACACACAATCTGCTTCCATGAAAAAATTTTGGTGTCGAGAGGTCTGCTCCTAAAAAAAATATTAAAAAAAAAAACGAATGTCAGCATCCGCAATATTTTAGTGCGTATAATTTCTGCCACTCTCATTGCCTTTGGCGTGACATCTCTATTGTGCTTGCTCTGAAAAAAGCAACAATCACAAACGATGCCCTGATAGATTCATAGTTCGGCAGGCTCAATTCGTGAGAAACGCCCACATGTTCGATATGTCTTTAATAAGGCGCCCTAAGCCCGGAAGCACCAGAAATAAGGGGGCTCCTAACGCGGCGGCACTTGTAGACAATGGTAGCCCTAGATGCGCAGACTGTGAGGCGGCTGGCCGATTTTTAGAAACTCAGACACGCTTTCGTTTCGGGACAGGCATTCCATGACACTCCTCTGTGCACGTGATAGTGGTTTCGTCATCGTCTTTAATGGTTGAATGACGAATACACTCTCCAATAATAAACACGAGAGTACAAGACGGTGCTTTCATGGTTTCGCGGCGGGACCCGCGTCTCCCGCCGGCAGCTTCGCAGCCATCCGCGGTGGTCCCGCTGTAGTGGTGCGGTCGTCCGAGCCCTCCACGTTGGGATCGCGTCAGCGGTGCGATCGTCAGTGAAAACCTCAGAATACTGTTGCAGCAATGGGATAGGGTTCCGCCGTGGCCCAATATTGTGGGAAACAACAGAATATTGGTCTCCGATAACGGATGGGTCCCCTTTAGCCACGTAGTGATGGAAACACGAGGGTACGTGTCCACCTTGGCCAAGCAGTGGTGAGAACGACAGAATACGGGTCTCTGATGGCGGATAGGTCCGCCGTGGCCCATGGTATGGGAAACGCCTGGGTACACGTCTGCACTGGCCAAGAATTGGTGAAAACGCCAGAATGCGGGTCCGTCTTAGCCAAGCAGTGGTGAAAACGCCAGGATTTGGGTCTGCCGATGGAGCAGTGAGGAAAGCACCAGAACACGAGTTCACCGAATGGGTAATTGGTACACCATGTCTCATTAGTGAGGAAAAAGACAGAGTACTGGTCCTCGATGGAGGATGGGTCCGCCGCGGCCCAGTAGCGTGGGAAGCGGCAGAATTCGAGTCTCCGATCGAGAATGGGTCCGCCTTGGCAGAGGGATCAGCGAAACTCCAGGGTACCGGTTCGCCCTGGCCAAGCAGTGGTGAAATAGACAGGATACGGGCCGCGATTGAGGAGTGAGGAAAACGCCGGAACACGAGTCCACCGATGGAGGATGGCCCATCATGCTCCAACATTGAGAAAAGGGGTTTAGTTGTGGTGAAAGGGTGGGTCATGCGGCAGGTCCATCAATGGAGAAAGGGGTGGGTTCACTATCACATGACAGTGTTTGGAGTAGTATTAGTCCTACGCAGCGAGTCCGCTGTTTTTCAAAGGCAGCACTCGCGGAAATTTTCATGTTTGAGATTTCGCTGAATTTTGAGGTTATCAGAGACGATGAACTCATGGGCAATGATGAAACAGCGTGAAACACGCCGGAAGACGGGAAATGAAGGCGCTGTTTTCCATGCGTTCACAGCGCCGACGAGTTTTCCGCTGAGGGTATACGCGCGTAACGCCGCGAAATCCTGTGGATGGTGTGTATTTCATATACTACACTACATACACTGCTCTACGCCATGCGCCGCAATAGCTCTAGCTGGCGCTTCGAGCCGGGGAAAACTCGTACAGGCGTGAACACGGCCAGGCGGGTTCACGACGTCAGTTTGATTTTCTCTGCAGGTAAGCCATTATTGTTTGTGTTCATTTCACATTTATGATGTGCTGAGTGTGTACTTCACCAAATGCACATCAGCTCCGAGTCGAGGATTTCCGCGGGTGCTGCCTTTAGAAGTGGCTCCAGCGCTCATTTGTGCTCATTTTCATATGACCGTAGTTTTGCTGCAAAGTCTCGTCCTTTCTCATTTATGTCTTAATCGAGAACCTCTGCTTCCTCTGAGATCCCCAATCAAACCCTTCTCGAATCAGTCCGAGTATCCCTATAGGAATCGCAATTTGAGTGATTCCGTGTCATTCTTCACAGCGTGTAGATTAGGTACTTCACAGCTGCCAGAGTCCTTTGAAGGGCTTTCCCGTGCTGAGCTGGGAGCAACCGGCCAGGACGGGTTCATAATCAAGTGAGAAGTGCGGGAACAAAAAACGTGTGGAAATTTTGATGCATCGGAAAGTAGCTTGTGTGTAATGAAAACTTTTCAAGCAAGGCTAGCATCAGAAGAAGACTTGAAGGCCAACTTTAGCAGAGTAGCAATATTACTAGAGAATCGTGAGGAGAATTTTGTACTTGAGTTTATTTAATGATTAGTTTTGCTCTCTTGTTAATTTTCTGAGGATTTCTTGAGTTAAAGCTTCTTCACGAACCTCAAATGGCTGCCCCACCCACTTCCTAGCGTCCCGACGGGGTGCTATTAGATCAACATTCCGAAAGAATCTTACCAATATGGGCAGAAATAACTTGTGGTGACGATTATAAGAAGCAACACAAACTCTTCTTCAACTCAATGGAACGACAATGTGAGATAGCATAGCATGACTTTTTTGCTTTTCAGCAACGCAGAACCTCCAGAACCATCGTGGATTTCAGCTTTATGATGCAGGTGGGAAGCTCGTAGCTCTTAATAGTTGGCTTGAATCCTGTAGTTCAACATTTCGAAAGCAATTTCCCTGTTTGAATATTTCGTTACAGGTTCAATAATCTTTGCTGTAACAACTTGAAACTTGGAACAAACAAAAAACAAACAAAACAAACAACAACACAACAAACAAAATGAAACAAAAACACTTCCATATTTTGTTGCAGGAGGTATTCCCCCTGATGTTACCTTTCCTCAACGAACAGTCTGCAAAGGACGTGAGCGTGATGTCATCACGTCTTCCGATAAAACTGATTTTCCGAGAACCACCCAACCTCATGAATTTGCTAGCATCGTCGCGAATATAGAACAAGCAATGTGGCCGAAAAATTGCACGTACTGCACAGAAAGTAAAATCTGTCAGTTGCGAGGAACGGTTCACATGATAATATGTGAAGGATGCGGTAAAAAGTACTTTGGAGGGACAACAAAACTTTTTCATGCTCGAATCGACAAACATCTACGTGCATTGAGAAATCCCGCTTCCTATCCAAAAAGTAGTTTTTTCGCGCCACCGAAGTTCACACTACATAAGATCCGCCTAGACTCAAAATCACAGTTCTGCGCCGCTCACTAGAGAACACTCTGGAAAGGAAGCTGCTCGAAGCTCTTGCGGTAAAGCGTATCATGCTCACAACTCACAACAGTGCGATGATCTCTGCTCTTCGCACATGCGTGCTCCCAGCAGTGACGTGGTTAGCAGTGTTTTGCTGTGCTATGTTGTGAATGTGAGCTGGAACGCAAACATCGCCTTGGTACAACGTTCATGGTAGGCTCATCCTGTTAGGATGATAGAACGTATCTAATCTCTTCATATCTTGTCAATGCTGATACGACAGCATAACTTTTGTATAATTGTTGAAGCAACTGATATGTATCCCAAACAAAATCTTGGAAGCGGAAATTTTAGTAGGTGCTCCCCTGAATCCTAACACTTCTCGATTGCTGTGTGAGATAAACGCTTCTTCGATTTGTCTATCGTCTCTCAGAAATGAGAACATGGCGAAAAATCAGTACGACATGAATTATAGCAATGAACATTCATGCATGTTTGCTCTGCTTATTTTTATAGAAATAGTCTAAGTCATGAGCACTCCAATCTATCTCGTTTGAAGAGGATTTCTGCGGAGCGACAAGTAGAAAGAGAAGCGTGTTCATCTACGACCTTCCTTTTAGACACTTGTGCTTGCCTTTTCTGGAGCATTCGTTACACTGTATCTTCACACCTTCGGAACATACTCACATATGATGGCATGGATTGATCATTTAGCAAAATTCAATGATTTGGTGTTATCATTTATTTACATGTGAGTCGCTATATGTACAGCGGCGGTCAATCATATTTGCGTTGCAGAATACCGCCGGTCTGCTGTGCTGCGGTACTCACCACCTAAGTTAAAGTACATATAGTTCTTGTCAAAAAGTTAGACGGATTGCGCGCGCGGTATCACAGCGTCGCAGCCGCAGAATCGCGGTGGGACCTGCTCGACCCTCTCGCTTGGAGCATACTCTCTCTGCATTCCTTGTCCAGATCCCGGCGCGATTCTGCAGTCACGGAATCTTTTTGAGAATGCCTGTATATAATGTTTGGCCGTCACTGTATCTATTTCGAAACTATCTACAAATGAAAATGTTATGTGATGTTACATCCGTTTGCCTCAACTTTTTTTTCAGATCAAGCATTGCGTTCTTCAACAAACGAGCTCGCACAGAATTTATCTTTGTAATTTGTTGTTATAGAAAACTGAAAGAGAAGAATGTTCAGCGTGTGAAGGCGGTCTTGTTCTCAAGTGAGTTTTTGAAAGATAATTAAATACAAAATATCTCAATGATCTACATTGACGTTTGTTTCTATATTTATTATGTTGGTGCAAAAATAGTGCGCATTTTTCAATGCTCTTCGGTGCAGAAAATTGCAGGTTGTCATAATCTTCAGTATGAGAAGTTGTGCATCTTCTCGCAGCGAATTTCAAGGCCTTGTCTATTTTGAACAAAATTCACATTTATAACTAATTTTCGTTTTCGGTATGGAAGGTGCCAAACCGGAATTTTTGCAGATTTTAATTTGCGAACTAAAACTTGGCGGCATCTTAGCAAGAGCCGTTCGGAATACCATATTACCTTTGGCTGAGGCGGCGTGAGCGAGTACGTGCCGCGAGGCTGGTTGCGAATTTTTCGAAGAAGAGTGTCTTGCTTCGAAATGAGGGAAGGTCGTGTCGCCGTTCTTGGAGTTGGCGACCCCCAACTGATGCTAGTGACTCATTCAAAACAACATATATGGTTTCGCAGAACCTCGCTGGTAATCGCTGCAAGACTATCTCTCCCTTGTGTAAGAATGCAAGCACGAAAATCGTCGAAGGATAGGTACCGTGCAAACTGAACGAGTTCCAGATTGATCTTCGTTGAAAGCTCTGCTCCGCGCTGTCTTGGTGGAGAAATTTCGACGAAATCCTCGAACACTTGGTGATAAGTGGTGGAGAATAGACCCTCTAGGACAATATAAAGTGTTCTGCTGAACAGCTGGATGAGAAAGAAGCACCGAAACACTGCCAGAACACGGCGAAATACCAAATGAAGGTCATGGTGGTCTGCTGCGAAAGTCATTCATCACAGCTCATTGAATCCCTCGCAGCTAAAAAGTACTGCTAGTCTATTAATAAAATTAACCAGAGACTTCACTGTGTGAGCTCAGCTTTCCTTAATAAAATGAACTCTGTACTCCTACAGAACACCGTTCAGCCACATGTCGTACATCAGAAACTCCACAGGCTGCAGCAACTAGCCTAGGAAGCTCTGCCCCATATATTATTAGGTTGTTGCAAAATTGATGTTCGACATTTGAATTTGAACTGTATGTATTGGGTTGGGCAATAAGTTCGTGCGGTTTTTTCACGTCAATTTTTTACTGGGAACCAATATTTGTTTGATTGCCTGTTAGTAACCATTTTGTAGCCCTTGATTTACTCTTTGTGAATGTTCTTGCCGATTTCTTCAATTCTCGCCACACCTCATTTTCTATCGCCTGGAGTGTGAGGCACCATTTTGACTAAGACGACAGCCTCCGACCACTCATACTGCTAGACTTCGATCGAGAATCTAATTCAGCTCAAAAGACAAAAGATATCAAAGACGAGTAAAGAGAAGCTATTACTGTCGAAAGGATGGCGCACTAATGGATGCTCGCCTCAGCGAGGTTAACTTTAGCCCAAAGGATGTCTCCCCTTCCGAAAGTGGTGTTTGAAGAACAGTGCGACGTTTACGCACCAGGTTTTGTTCCTGATCTGAAGAAGAACCAATAAGAATGTTAAATTCTTGCGACAACTAAGTTCAACTGATCCAGTTCGCGAAAAACTTCGAAAGCCTCACTACGAGGTGACCCTTCACACTGAGAAGGCGCGCCGCTTCGGGGCAACTTCCACTAAAACGGTATCCGACATGCTAGAATAAAAGGTAACTTCACTCATGCAATCTCTACAAACCTGAAGCAGTCCCTAACCACTTATTTTGGTTATTTTCTTGGGCAAGTTTTAGACTTCCACTGAGAACTTGCAGTCGAGAGTCACAAATTGGGTCGTCCCAAACAATGTGGCTTTTCATGGAAAGGAAACCGAGGAGCTGCTCCGGCTCTGATAACATTAACAGCAGAGGAAAGGAACTACATAAATCACTTGTTGTGATTCATGTAGTTCGTGAGAAGTGATTCTAGTGCCCCTTAAAAACCGCACGAACTTATTGCCCAACCCAATAGTAACTCGGCAAAAGCTGAACTTTTTCTGCCAATTTGGTAGTATTTAGTGTTTGAATCAGCACGTCTTCGTCATCTTTCTATTCAGTTTTTGTTCTATTCGGCCTGAAGCCAAGCTTTTCGAACCCAGGAAAATCGGCGAGATCGTTCTGAGCTAACCTATTTTTGCGGTTTATGTTTCCTCTCAGGGATGCGTCCCACCGCTCGAGTTTGTGGTTCTCTGTTACAGTCCGCGATTACGGCCAATAAGGGAAAGTCTCGATCTCTGCCTGCTTCTAGTTCCAGAGCGTCTGGAGTGCAAAGTGTGGTCTTCAGTTACTGTGAAATCCTAGAGGATGAATCAAATTGAATCCAGTTGTTCAGTTTTTCCATCATGCTCATTCCTCCGATGGCACCAAAAATCATGACTTATAATAACGGGCTTACTCCGTGTGTGTGTGTGTGTGTGTGTGTGTGTGTGTGTGTGTGTGTGTGTGTGTGTGTGTGTGTGTGTGTGTGTGTGTGTGTGTGTGTGTGTGTGTGTGAAACGAAATTCACGGGGCGTGGCCTAGAGCTCTGCAACGGGTCTCCTGTTGCAGGAAGGGTACAGTCCTTCTCAAAACGATAGACGGATTGCGCGTGCGGTTTCTTAGTGTTGCGACTGAATCGCGGCGGGACCTGCCCCAACCTCTCACTTAAAGCATGCTCTTTCCGCATCCCTCGTTCAGGCCCCGCCGTGATAGTGCAGTCGCGTAATCAGCCTACATATCTTTTTGAGAAGGACTGTACGCCGGCGCTCAGAAGTGACGATAGCGTTACGCGACGGGTCCACTGTTGCGGGAGGGGTACGCCGGCGCCCAGAAGTTCTGACAGCGATACCAAATTGGAGGGAGACGAGTCCGCCGTTTTGATAAGTGTGCGCCGGCGTCCAAAGTGGGGTGTACGGGTCCGCCGTTGTAATAAGGGTACGCCAGCGTCAAAAGTGGGGGGAATATGGTCCGCCGTTGTGATAGGGGTACGCCGGCGTCCAAAGTGGGGGGAGTCGGGTCCGCCGTTGTGATAGGGGTACGCCGGCGTCCAAAGTGGGGGGAGTCGGGTCCGCCGTTGTGATAAGGATACGCCGGCGTCCAAAGTGGGGG
>JARK01001446.1:274486-336109 GCA_000688135.1 Ancylostoma ceylanicum | reverse complement strand
GTTGTGATAAGGGTACGCCGGCGTCCAAAAGTGGATAAACGCCTGGGAACGGGTCGACAGATGGAGAAGAGGTGAGCCGGTGCAAAGTGGCGAGGAAATGCTCTCAATCAGGTTTATCTTTGTTCTAATTGTCTTCTCTCGCCTAAATACAGTGAGAAATTAGCAAGGGCCCGGCCTCAGCAGTGACTATTACACCACCCATGCCATTCCACCCGCATCACCACCCCTCCTGCGTGTTCTACCCTCATTTGTGTCTGAACACACCGCTTCGTCCTTATTTATATGTTCAAGCTGATTGTTATCAATGGATCCCTCACAACAAACAAAGAATGATAAACCATTTCCAGTGTTCATTCCAGGTTGAATCGGTTACATATAGCTACAATTAGTTCTTTCACTCGAGAGAACGCCAGGAGACGGGTCCAACGGTATGATAAGGGTGCGCCGGCGTCCAAAGTGGAGGGGAGACGGGTCCACCGTTGTGATAAGGGTACGCCGGCGTTGAAATGTGGGGCCGGCGCTCAGAAGTGAGAGAACGCCGGGAGACGGGTCCAACGGTGGGATAAGGGTGTGCCGGCGTCCAAATGTGGGGAAACGCCTGCGAACGGGTCGACAGATGGAGAAGAGGTGAGCCGGTGCGAAGTACCGCGAAAACGCTTTTAATTAGGTCAATGTTTATTCTAATTGTCCTCTGACGCCTAAATTTAAAGAGGAAGTACCAAGGGCCCGACTTCAGCAGTAACTATTATACCACCCATATCATTCTTCCCTCATTGCGCCCCCTCCTGCGTGTTCTACCCTCATTTGTGTCTGAACACACCGCTCCGTCCTCTTTTATATGTTCATGCTAATTGTTATCAATGGATCACTCACAGCAAACAAAGAATGATAAACCATTTCCCGTGTTCATTCTAGGTTGAATCGGTTACATATAGCTACAATTAGTTCTTTCACTCGAGAGAACACCGGGATACGGGTCCAACGGTAGGATAAGGGTGCGCCGGCGTCGAAATGTGGGGAAACGTCTGCGAACAAGTCTACAGATGGGGAAGAGGTGAGCCGGTGCAAAGTAGCGCGAAAACGCTTTTAATTAGGTCAATGTTTATTCAAATTGTCCTCAGGCGCCTGAATTCAGTGAGAAAGCACCAAGGGCCCGGCCTCAGCAGTGACTCTTACACCACCCATGTCATTCTGCCCACATCACGTCCCCTCCTCCGTGTTCTTCCCTCAATTGTGTCTGGACACACCGCTTCGTCCTCCTTTATATGTTCAAGCTGATTGTTATCAATGGATCACTCACAGCAAACAAAGAAGGGTAAACCATTTCCCGTCTTCATTCCAGGTTGAATCGGTTACATATAGCTACGATTAGCTATTTCACCCGAGAGAATGATTAAATTGCTCTGAGAGACGCAAGCAGTTCTCTTTAATCAGTCCATTTTTTTATGGGGAGGCATAAAGGGAAAACGGAGCGAAATCTGCATGCCCATCATTCTTCTAGGATGGATGCGAGGTGAAGTCATGCGAGCGAAGCGAGCATAAAGAAAAGTCTGGAAGTCCGGCGTCAGCCGGACGGCCAGACTGGTAATAGAATAATGAACCTCAAGGCCACCTTCGAGATATTGAAAAGGGGTCGTGGTGATAGCTTCCACCAGTGCTTTCAAAACGGCGTTGACATCACCGAAATTTAGACCATAACTGTGAGGCAAGTGTCTCCAGAACTAAATGACTAGGACCAACACTGGGCTACCACTTTGATGAGCATGAGGTGGTAATATTTCTTCTTCATACCACTTTCATGCTGTTGAGTTCGAATCGACGGAACAGTTTGACATGAATTTTAGCGGACGAGTACATTTTGATTCACCCTCGAAAACCACAATGAAAGTGCGTAGATCTGATCAGAAGTGAACAAGCAGGAAGAGGAAGAAATGCGCATCGGAAAATGTATGGTGGAAGCACCATCTCACATTCCAAAGCATTATTCCAAATTTCGTGGTTCAAAAATCCGACATCGATTTTGCAGCAACCTAATATAACACGTTCGCGACAACGCAGATTTCGCGCGTGCCGCCACTTGGGACACACGCGCTTTTGCACAACTGGGACCCGTGCTCGACCGGTCGTGCACTTGGTCCCACGCGGTCCTCCCCATTGAAAAAGCAAGATTTTTTGTGAGAGTTATTCTTTCTTCCGTAGTTCTCGACGGTTGCTCTCATTTCTGTTGTCTACCGATTTGTCATTGTTAGGATTTTCATTAATGTTTGTTGTTGTTCTAGCTGTTGTAGTACGAAAAATCTGAAGAAAAAGTTTGAGAGGTCTGCTTTGCCCACTGCGTATGTAACACTCTAGTCTATCTGTCACTACATTACTAGGAAGGAGTTAGCTGGCTATGGACTTTTCACAAAGATATAACACTAAATGGACAGTGCACGACCGATCGTGCACGCGGTCGCGAACATGATAATCAACAAACCTCTCGCTCACTGATTACCACTTCTCAGGGAATCTAGGCGACTCCATCTAGAAGAATTTCTTCGAAGACTAAAATGGTACCAAACTTGGTTTCCTGGAATTCGGCGATCTTAGAAGGCCCCAGTCAGAGAACGTCTACCTCATAGCTGAGGATATGCGGATTATAATGGTCCTGAGCTTTGTTGAAAACATCAATAGTGAAGTGAATTATGGGCTCAGGGAGAAAAGGGTTGAAAACGCGCATTATTTCTGCACAAACTAATATTTAATGAAGGTAGCAACCACCTTGCCCCCAAAAATGAAACGTTTTGATGTGAAAAGGCAATTCATATTCTCTTTGCATTCCTCAACGTGAGAATTAATAAAAAGTCCTTTTCCGTTTAAAAATGTCCTGAGGTAAGTTATGTACGCATGCCAATTATTGGAAATATATGCATGAGGGAGTGATGCGCGCCGAAGCCTTCGCGGTTGTAGTTAGATTACGCCGGCGCATAGCTCTACGTTGGAGAGTTCTCCTACATTGTTCAGGAAGTGGTCGAAAGCAGTTGCTACTTTATAATTAAAATCACGTAATCAAGTGATGCCAATAGAAGTGATGCCATTAACTGCTCGGTTGATTGGTCCAAGAAGTGGCAGTTACCACTTTCGCCGAGTAAAACTTATCACCTCAGGGTTGGTAGCTCACATTTAGTAGTGTCCTACAATGCTGATTCTGTTGAAGTACCTACAGTTACCTCTGTTGCTGACTCGGGATTTCACTATGATCAATAGCTTGATTTTGCTTCACATTACACAAAGATGTGTGCCAAGGCACATATGCGCACGTTCCAAATGTTTAAGGCTCTTTCCACGACTGATCAAAATCTTCTTATAAAAGCCTATAAAATATACGTTCGTCCTCTAGTGGAATCCGGGTCCACAGTATTCAGCCCATGCAAGAAAAAGGATATAGCAAAGATTGGAAGAGTGCAAAATAGCTTCATCAGAAAGATACTTATCAGAAAAGAAAGTTTTTCCTACTCGAGTATCCCCCGTGCAATAATAAGGAATCGTCATTTTGATATTCCCTCTCTTGAATCGGGACGCCGATTTTTCGACGTCTGCATGGTCTCTAAAATATTATATGATTGGAACTCTGAAAAGGCTAAGCTATTCTTCTCTATAGTAACATCCATAACTAGAGGGGATGAATTCGAAATTTCTTGTAGAAGACCGCGAACTTCTGTCAGAACTAGAAGTTTCACTGTTTGAGCGGGTGCGGCATACCTCCCTCTGAGCAAAAATGCACCTCCTTTGAACTCTCTTGCAGCCTTCAGAAAATTTGCCTTTTCTAGAACAACTACCTTTTAAAGAAGTAATGGTGCAGTTTCAAATTGAAATGGTAACATTGTATGAAATAGTGATTAATTTTGGATTGTACTGATTAATACTGACTTCTACTCACAGTTCAATGACAACCATTGTTATTAATGCTTGTCTTAAACAGCGTAATAAATGTAATGTGATGTAAGTGCTTTTGTGTAAACTCCTACTTCCTGTCCTGAATTATCAGCTTTGCTCAAATACTGTCATAGAATCCATATAATCAGAAAAATGGAAAAAATAAAAGAGTCCTCTTACAGCTCGATCCTCTGCCTCTCCCATCCGTGTAATGTGAGCGTCTTGAGAATAGAATCCATGGACATGTCCGCAGTAAGGCAGGATCATTGTAGCCTGCATCAAGTGGAGCTAATAACTCAGAAGTATCTTCAATCTCGTATTCTCAAACCAACCAACTGCTTAGGCTATGCTGTAATTACACCTGCACGTGTGCCGAGTTATGAGGACCATCTGTATGGACTGAAGTGAATGTTTGTGTGTGGTTTTATTTTTGTATGTCTTGAATAAAAATCGCGGCGGATGACACGATAGGGAGACAACTCGTCATGTAGACCCACTAGAGGGTTGCAGGATCAGCAGGAGAAATCGGATTGGAGCGCAGTTCGCTTCGATTGGGGCAGGAATTCTACCAGTTCCAATGTTGCGAAGGATTCAATGGACTGCTGCGAGTTCGAGAGAGTTTGCAAACTTCGAAGATTGCTCGAAAATTTCCACAAAAATAGGGCACATCTAGGTATACAACAAAGGTTTGAAACATTTCACGGAACATAATTGTATGAAAAGACGGTACTATGCCACGTTCGGAATCTCCAGAATTTCAGGAGTTTTTTTTTTCGCTGAAACTAACATTATTTGAGATGGTCAACACGAATAATTAGCCACTTTGTCTCATGATCCCATTTTCTAGAGATTTACAGAAAATACGGTACCCAACCCCCAGCACGGTGGATCGTCTTGTCGCGACGCTGGGGCTTGAGGGGACTGGTTAGGCGGTGTTGCCCGTCTCGCGCTGATGATGCCACTCCCGGACCAAGTATCCACCGAAGTGCCCTCCATGGATCCCTTGGGCCAGGTGAATTGGAGCGGACGAAGCGTCGCCAGAAGGAAGGCCACCAGGCGGCGATTTTTGGCCACAGCAACCATGGTTTTAAAGTACTTAAATGAATGGCCCCCAGTCCTGCGTAGCCCCTCCCGCAATAATGACGGCCGGAACGCCCTAGGGACAGGGGGTGCGAAGAATCTCGCAGCAGTTAGCCGTCGCCGTTCCGTAGGTATGAACCTTGGAACATACAACGTGAGGACGCTGAACTCTGAAGCAGCACTAAGCTTTTTGTTCGACGAACTGCGCAACATCAATATCGACATTGTAGCAGTATGTGAAACGAGGCGGAAGAAGGAAATGTCCGTGAAATGGAATGACGGCAGTGAAGTGATGCTTGGTGCTGCGAAGAATGGTGTTGGAGGTGTCGGCTTCATTGTGTTACCGTCCATAACGAGCCGAATAATCTCGATGGAAATTATCTCGCACAGACTTGCGATATTGAAGCTCAAAGTCGGAAAGTCATCAACTATGAAGGTGATTGCAGTGTATGCGCCCACGTCGGCTGCCAGCGACGATGAAATCGAGGACTTCTATGAAGAACTCCATCGTTACTTGAGACAGAAGTCCACTTATACAATTGTGCTAGGCGACTTCAATGCTAAGGTGGGAAGTGGTCACAGCGATGAGATCTTTGTAGGAAAATTTGGACACGGAGCTAGAAATGAGAGAGGCCAAAGGCTTGCGGATTTCGCGGAATGCACAAAGCTTTATATTACGAACACGTTTTTCCAGAAAAGATCTGGCAGACGTTGGACATGGCGTGCACCGAATGACAGAACCAGAAATGAGATCGACTTCGTGCTCTGCGACAAGAAGAGAATCGTGAAAGACGTGTCTGTCATAGCGGAATCCAAAGTCTGCGTGCATTCGGATCATAGACTCCTCAGAGCGAAAATTGTCGTTGATCCCAGAGAAGAGAGCCGCAGATTGGCCAGGGCAAGTCAACGCCGGAAGCCGCAACAATTCAGTGAGGCACTTTTCAGTCGAGCAGTGAAAGACATGGACTGGAGCATGCACGTTGAAGACATCGACGAAGATTACGAAGGTCTACTAGAAAAGCTTCGAAAGTGCAGAAGTCTCGCAACAGTGAAAAGAGAGGTTCAGTGCAGGAGAAGGCTTAACGAGAAAACCCTGCAAATGCTCAAAGAGAGACGGAAATTGGCAAATGCTGGGAACACCGGTCTTGAATACAAAGTGCTGTGTAAGGAGTTACGACGAAGGATGATGGAAGACTATGAGAATTTCCGGAAAGAACGGCTCCGAAAAGCAGCGGAGGACAGAGCGAGCATAAAGAAGGCCTGGAAAGAGGTTCAAGTATGCCGAAAGATGCCCACAGCGCTCGTGGATGACCATGGTAGAAGAACAACTGTAAGGGCAGAAATGGAAGACATTTGCCAGACGTACTTCAGTGAGTTGTTCGCCTCGACCAAAATCATTGATCCTCCTGTCTTTGAGCAAATCGGGCAAGTACCAGAGGTCCTTAGTGCGGAAGTGGACATGGCAGTACGAAATATGAAAGTTGGCAAAGCATCGGGCCCAGACGAAACTAGAACAGAAGAAGTAAAAGCGGGCGGGGAGGTTCTGTCCAAGGCTCTCAGCGTCAGGTTCACGAAGTACATCAACGCAGGAAGAATACCAGAACAATGGAAGCGCGCCAGAACCGTACTGATACCGAAGAAAGGTGACAGAGAAGACATTCGTAACTACAGGCCAATAACCCTATTGTCTCATCTGTACAAAATCTTCATGAGAGTCATTTATGCACGAATGGAGCGCACCCTGGATGAGAACATGCCAAGAGAGCAAGCAGGATTTCGTAAAAGGTTTTCCACCATTGACCACATATTCACCATCTCGCAACTAGCGGAGCGATGCAGAGAATACAAGGTCCCGCTATGTCTCCTGTTCGTAGACTTCCAAAAAGCCTTTGATTCCGTAGAACACAATGCTGTCCTCAAGGCTATGTCTGATCAAGGAGTGGAACCAGCATATGTTAGGATCCTACAAGAAACAATGAAGGAGTCCTATACTGAAATCACTCTTTTTGAAAAGCCTCTGAGGATCCTCATGAAGAGAGGGGTAAAACAAGGAGACATCTGTTCCCCGAAAGCCTTCACAAGTACACTGGAATCAGTATTGAGACATGTTGCGGAGAAAGGCGGCTTTGAAATTGATGGAGAAACGTTGCAGATGCTGCTGTTTGCCGATGACGTGGTGCTGGTAGCGAGCAGGCCGGTGACACTACAGAATCTCCTTAACGAAATATGCCAGCTTACTGAAAGCATTGGGTTGAAGATACATCCTGGCAAAACCAAGTGGATGAAAAATGCTTATTGTGAAGACTCTGAAATCAAATTGAATAATCAAATCGTCGAAAGAGTCGAGCACTATGTCTACCTTGGCCAAGCGATCAGGATGGATAACGATCTGCAGTTGGAGCTTTCACGACGGAGAAGAGCAGGCTGGACCGCATTTTCGAAAGTCGATGTTCTCCTCAAAAACCAGGACATACCAGCACAAACGAAGAGTCGCTTATTCCACAGCAGTGTGTTGCCCGCATTGCTTTACGGATGCGAAACATGGAATCTGACAAAAGCTGAAGAACGAAGCTTGCAAGTAACGCAGAGGGCGATGGAAAGACGAATGCTTGGAATAAGCAAGATGCAACACATCAGGAACAAGGAGATAAGAGAAGTTAGTCAACTCCACGATATTATCAACTTGCTTTACAGAAGGAAGAAGGCGTGGGCTGGCCACGTTGCCAGAATGAAGGACAATCGCTGGACAGTGCGAGTTTTGCACTGGTACCCACGAACAGTGAAACGTCCCACAGGAAGGCCACCCCTGCGGTGGATAGACCCTCTATGGAAGCAAATTGGAAGAACGTGGACACGAACTGCGCAAGACAGAGAGAAATGGCATGGTTGCGAACTGCGCCCACAATGGACGAGAGTCAGTTCGACGTAAGCAACGTAAGCAACGGTACCCAACAGGATCCTCTTAGATTCCGCACTAAAGGTTGTTCTGAAGTGCTGAACACGAATGTCACATCTACAGGGAACGGCAACCACGATTGCCAGCAACCGCAACATCTACGCGGAGCGGGCAAGGCAACATCCACAATCCACAGCGCTCGCCCGCGCCGCGTTTATGTTGCGGCCGCGGGAGCGGCAATCGTGATTGACGTTCCTTGTATTCTCTACCATAATCCCATTCTAGTGAGGATGTGGTGGAATTGTTGTTAGAAATCAAGAACAAAACGGCAGTAACATGCAAAATGATGTTGATAGTTTTAACTACCGTCTGAAATCACTCTTCGTACAAACTTTATGAACTATTTCCTGTGACCGACACAGTGCGAATAATGACGAGGAATGACTCACACTGAAATTGCTGTAGGGATTCTCGAGCTGGTAAGGTATCTCAGAGGAAATTGAGACATATGTGACTATGCGGACGAGACTTGGCAGTAAAAATACGGTCATATGAAAATAGGCCTAAATAAGCGCTAGAGCTTCAAGAATCAGCGGAATGGCCGCGTAGGAATAATACTAGTACAAACATTCAAGTGTGAGCGAACACCCCTCCCAATGGTGGACCTGCCAGATGACACTTTCTCCACAATTGGATACTCCATTCTCCACAGTCGAACCCGTAGCCTGACGTTTCTCCCATTGATGGGGCATCGCAGACCAATCCTCCATCGGGGACCTGTATACTGACGTTTTTCTCACTTATACGTTGGCGGATCTGTGTCCTGGCGCTTCCCCACTGTTTGCCCAAGGTCTACCCGTATCCTAGAACTTTCCTCACTGCTTGGCCAAGGTGGACCTGGTCGCGTGTGGCGCAGTGGTAAGAGGCACGCTGCGCACGCACACGGTCGATAGTTTGATCGTGCTCATGGCCAACCAAGCCATCCATCCCTCCAAGGTCGATTAATTGGTACTACAGGAATCTGGGAGGATGAAGCATCGACTTGGTTCATCGGATGCCCCTCTCAAGTCAGTGTATAGGGCACATACGCATTCAACGCCTCTACGATGCTCAGAAGAAGTCAAATGCGTGGCGCATCCCATATGACGGGATTGATTGATTGACCACTTTTACCACTTTAAGGTGGACCCATCCTCCATCATCGGGCCCGTATCCTGGCGTTTTCTGCACTGCTTAACCAAGGCGGACCCGTTTTCGGGCATTTTCCGTGAAAAGCACGGAAAACCGCGCTGCTGCCGAACGACCACCGTGCAGAGGGCGGAGAGCCTCGCTACTGCCGCACGGCCATAATGGAGGGCGCAAAGAACGGCCACTCCGCGGTGGTTGCATGTACAGAAGCGGGGAAACAGATTGCAACTTTTGGTTTTTAGTCTGTAATTTTATCCAGAGCAGAGCTTGAAGAATCAAGTTTTCAAGGATATTGAAGGTACTTATTTAATGTATTCAGAGCATGTTTGAAGGATGGCCCTACAACGTTGTTCGAGTGGTCAAGACGAGCCGAAAAGTAGAGGAATGAGGCGACTTCGTCAGGTTATGAGGCGTTGTGTTCTCAGACCTCTTCAACATCATCTTATGTTTCCAGTAGAATCAT
Source organism: Ancylostoma ceylanicum (assembly GCA_000688135.1). NCBI lineage: Eukaryota > Metazoa > Nematoda > Chromadorea > Rhabditida > Ancylostomatidae > Ancylostoma > Ancylostoma ceylanicum. The sequence goes on along the minus strand of JARK01001446.1, from coordinate 326,567 downwards.
TCGTCTCATATCGTCCTCCCATCAAACAGTGCGTTTCATAATTATAAGAACACCCTCAAGTTCGGTGTTCCCAAAAAAAAAGCGTTTGGCCTGGAATTCTTTTGGCATAATTACTAGATCCAACTGATCAAAAAGCCATTTCATAATTTTTGATTTTAATTTTTTCCTCATAATTTTTTCTGCCAAATTATGAGGAGCGCTAGTCGACCGCTAATTTTTCTACAAATTTTTGAATGTTTACACACCGTTTCATATTATAAGAACACCTTGAGAAAACATACATTTTATCCTTAAAAAATGAGCGACACGTCATTTTAATAATTTATGGGTCCTCCATGATTCGTGACTACTTCAAGAAGTCGTCTCGGCATGCTGGCAGCGAAGTTCACAAGCGTCCTGTGGTGGATGTATTTCCATGCTTGAAGGATAGCCCTTTTCAAGTCTTCGACGTTATTGAACTGCCGATTATTAGCGTAGATTTGTCTTAGTATGATTCCCCAAAGATTCTCTATAAGATTCAAATCCGGGCTACAAGCTGGCCATTGCAGGAGTTGAATGTTATTTAATCTTAGCCATGTCATCGTTGAATGGCTCACGTGCACCGCAGCATTGTCTTACTGGAAGACGTAGCTGTGTCGGCAACGCCCGTTTAAGAAAGGGAGCAGATGTTGTCTGAGGGTCGCCTGATACTCTTCGGAGTCCATTCTACACGATACGAAGGCAAGATCTAGCTTACTGCCGCTGGAGAACGCTCCCCAAACCATTACACTCCCACCTCCGAAGTTGCGGCGGCTGAAATAAATGGGATCCTTACGGAGATCGCGCCAGTAAAAACTATAACCATCAGGGCCGTCCAAATTAAATTTCTTCTCGTCCGAAAAGACAACCTAAATGAGACTTCTTTACTGTAGTCTACCTTTGAACAACACCATTACCTTTGACCAGTCTGTCGTTATGTTCTGCTGGGCGAACACCATTCGTGCAGCCTTGTGCTAGTCAGCAATCTTCGGCACCTTCTTCATTTTCTCTCTAGCAATCGTACCACTTCTTTTCAACACCCTCAATATGGTTGTCTTGGACAAAGGGAGCTGTAAATCCGAGCTGATCCTATTTATTGATGAGGTGCTGTTCGAGGCAACTCTTAAAATCCTCCGCTCATCGTGGGCAGACACCTTGCGAGGACGCCTGCAGTTAGGATTACGTTTGGCGGAGTCGGTGCGTCCGTGCACCGAGCAGAGAGGTCGTCCCAACTGTCTTGCAATTGCGCGAATGCTTAGACCTGCAGAATGGAGCGCTTGGATCTGAGCCTTTCCTTCGGAAGAAAAAAGGGAATCACGTGGCATGTCCAAGGACGTAGATGTGTTACATGCTCATTTTTAGAAACCTACCAGTACACGAATTCTGCTTTCATTCAAGTAAAATCCGTGTTTCCCCAGGGTGCTCTTGTAATATGAAACGGTGTGTGAACATTCAAAAATTTGTGGAAAAGCGGTTGACACACGCTTCTCAAAATTTGGTTTGAGTAGTTTTTTTAGGTGATGAATCTAGCAGTTATAACCAAAAATTTCCTGATTGCCTGCTTTTCCCAGAAACTAAGAAGTTGAGGGTGTTCTTATAATTATAAAACGCACTGTTTGTTTATTTATGCAGAAAATGGCGCTGATTATCACCTGCAAAGAATTATTGTTCTAATGATATTAGTGGGAATCCTTGCCTCAAGGCGCGGGTGGCGCAGTGGTAAGAGGCTCGCTGCGCATGCACACGATCGATGGTTCGATCTCGCGCCCGTGGCCAACCAAGCCATCCATCCCTCCGGGGTCGGTAAATTGGTACCATAGGAGTCTGGGAGGATGAAGCACTGACTTGGTACATCGGCTGCCCCCCGCAAGACACTGTACAGGGCACATACGCATTCAACGCATCTACGATGCTCAGATGAAGTCGAATGTGTGGCGCATCCCATGTGACGGGATTGATCAACGCCGACCACTTTATCCATTTATTTTTTTTATCCTTGCCTCACGCTGCACCGCCCGTCAGCTGAGCCACGTCGCACCACCTATCATAATGCGTGGATGACGTGGCGCGGACCAACAGACGGGCGGTGTTGCGTGAGGCAATGATTTTTTGGAGCGACTGTACGCGCTCCATTTGGTGATTTAACAAAACTTCCACGGAACTACCCTTCAGTTCATATTGTGAAACACTTCATATTTCATATCTCTTCGGGCCTGGTAGGGTAATGCATGTTATGGGAGAGTAAGATGCCTTGTTCATTGATAATAATGGTGTTCTGCCACAACTTGTGGAAACGATAATGTTCCAACAAGTAACGATTTTAATGCAAAAAGCGCTGAATGCAACAACTACGGTCATAGCATCTATTCCTGAGCTTTTTTTAGCGCAAAGCTCACCACTGAATACTATTACAATCGAAAATGAGTTTTCGTCACCAATGGTTTGTTTTTACTTACGAGAAGTAATGCTACGAACACCTCACACCAGTGCGGATTTGAATTTCGCGCCGCGTTAGCATTGGTCCAAGGGGCGTGCCGTGCGAAGACAGGATATAGGTTTAGATACGAGAGCCAACTGGTGAGACGGTGTTTACGAAGTTCAGGATGCGCAACATACGCAGCATAATTACACCACTACAACTCTTTGAAGCGCTTATCGCCTTTCAGTGGCCCCGCGGCGACGGTGTGGTCGTCCGCACCCTCGACGGTGAGATCGCGTCAGCGGTTTGGTGGTGAAAACTCCTGTATACAGTTCAAGCAATGGAATATGGGCACGCCGTGGCCTAATAGTGCGGAAAACGACAGAATACGGGTCTCCGATGGCGGATGGGTCCGCCGTGATGGAGGAGCGAGGAAAGCGCCACAAAACGAGTCCACCGAATGGAGATGAGACTGAGAAACCCGAAAGAACCCGAAGAGACCCGAAACTGAGAAAAACGACCGGATACGGGTCTCCGATGGAGGATGGGTCCGCCGTGGCCCAGTAGTGAGGGAAACTCCAAAGTACCGGTTCGCTTTGACCAAGATTGGTGGAAACGACAGGATACGGGTCGCGATTGAGAAGGAAAAAGGAAAGCGCCGGAACACGGGTCCATCGATGGAGGATGGGCCCATCATGTTCCAACAGTGAGAAAAGGGGTTGAATCGTGGTGAAAGTGTGGGTAATGCGGCTTGTCCATTAATGGGGGGACGGGTGGGCTCACTATCACATGACAGTGCTTGGAGTAGTATTAGTCTTACGCAGCCACTCCGCTGTTCTTTGAAAGTGGCTCCAGCGCTCATTTGTGCGCATTTTCATATAACCGTATTTTTGCTGCCAAGTCTCGTCCGCATTCTCTTTTATGCCTCAATCGACAACCTCTACCTCCTCTGAGATTCCCAATTAAAACCCTCCCGAGTCAGCTCAAGTATCACTACAGCAATCGCAGTTTGAGTGACCCAGTGTCATTATTCGCAGCATGTCGGTTACAGGAGATTTTTATTTTCAAGAGTTCACAGCTGTTAGACTCCTTCGAAGGACTTTCCCGCGCAGAGCTCGGAGTGACTGCCCATGCTGGTTCGTACGCATTTAACACATTCGCGACCTTACGCTTTTGGCATGGTGTGTCACGTGGGACACACGCGCTTTTTCACAAGGACCCGTGCTCAACCGCTTGAGCATGTGGTCCCACGTGGTAGGAATTTTTCCTTTGCTGCATAATACTCCGAAAATGCGCGAATTTGAGACAAACCAAAACGCAAGTATGCACGAGCTTGGAGCTAATTCAAGAAGCTCACCTGCATAAGAGGTCGTAAGTAAGTAAGTTAATCTTCATATAAATTTTTCTTTTACTTGTCAGTTTCAACCACGCATTAGAGTAGTACGAGTGGATGTCTGCTCTGCCCATCGCGTGTATAAATCGCTTGAACATTTGTTAGTATAACACTGTATAGGAGTTTGCTCATTAAGATTGCTTCACAAAAATATGACTGTGAGAAGGGCGTGCTCACCCAGTTGAGCACGCGATCCCACACGTCGCACCATGCGGGCTCAACCGGTTGAGCACATTGTCGCGAATGTGTTAAGAAGTGCGGAACAAAAAACGGGTGGAAATATTGATGCAAAGGTACTTGTGTGCAATGAAAACTTGCCAGGCAAGGCTAGCACCAAAAGAAGACTGGAAGACCAACTTCAGGCAAGATTGGTGAAGAATCATTAGGAGAATTTTGTATTTGAGCTTATTTATTAATGAGTAGTTCTGCTCTTTTGTTAATTTTTTGAGGATTTCTTGAGCTAAAGCTTCTTCACGAACTCCAAGTGGCTGCTCCATCCCACTTCCTAGCGTATCGAAGGGGCGCTAGTCAATCAAAGCAGAGGAAAGTGAAATCGGCCGTGTATTTTTAGGACTTCAAGGACTCCATGGCTCCTAGTAGAGGCAAGTCCATCCGCTCTCGAAGCACTGGATTGTCTCATTTTCTTCCCTAATTTCTTAATACGAAAGAAAATTTACGTAAATGAGGAGGGGATCAAAATTAAGATCTCTAACCATCTTGGCTAAAAGCTCGAAAGAAACTCCTTGCGTTCACATGCAGCATCAAAATCTTTGGGAATCGCAGATGACATCCCCGCAAGCCTAACGCTTTGAAGACAACATTCATTCGATTATCCGCTATTATTCGAATATTCGAATAATCGAATATTCGAAGAGCGTGGTATTCGAATATTCGAATTCGAGTACTTTCAATACTCCAATCCGAATATTATTCATTCGTTCGAATGGTTCCGAGAAACTCGAATATTCGGTATTCGAATATTCGAGACCTGTCTTCGAATGTGTTAACTATAGTGAATATTGTCTCGCCCGATTGCTGCGAGGCTGCCAGCGCAAGACGTGAGTCCCGCCACGAAACCATGAAAGCACTGTCTAAACCGGGTTTCATACAATTTTCGATGAGCGGCACGGCGTGGCGCGAGAAGTGACTCGCGCGCGGGAAACTTCTCGCTCCGGATATCGTGTTGGATTTGCCGCCCCTTACCGCGCTAGGTCGCGCTCTCCAATGGACCTTTAACTTGCGTTTATTCTCCGTTGAAGTTATTTCACTTGTAATTTACTTTTTGTAAACATTTGTATTTTTTTTAACATTTGTAAACACAAAAAGTGAGAATCTATCAGAAATAGCAGTGGATAATAAACAAAATAGTGCCAATATCATGCTCTGAGGCTAATTTCAGACTGAGACAAAGCTTGCAGCGCACCAACGAATACTCCAGACCATTTGACTCCGCGACTCGCAGAGCGAGCTCGCAAAATGCCGCGGCGGGCTCGCGCGAGGGAAAATGTCTGGGAATCGAGGGAAAAGCCCCACTACCGCGCGCATAGAGTGCCATAGGATGCGAGTCCCGAAACGAAAGCGTATCTGAGTCCCTAAAAATCGGCCAGCCACCTCACAGTCTGCGCATCACGCTTACCATTGTCTATGAGTGCCGCCGCGTTATGAAGGAATAGGAGTCCCCCATGTCTGGCGTTCCAGGCGTCATGGCGCTTTGTGAAAGAGATTCCCGTCACGTAAACAAAAACTATAAAAAAGATGAGAATGGGAAAAGACTTTGTCCGAACATTGCGAAAATTTGGACTTCAGGCAGAAAGAACGGAGGAAATCTCTCATGTTTCATAATAAGCTCACCGCAGTCATCGATTCCATTTGCTCCGTTTTTGAGCATTATGTTCGCCATATGTGACATGCTGATACACATTCCTTTTGGTATATAATACTTTTGGCCCTTTTGGTTGCGTAACAGTTGAGAATAAGAGCATGAATAGTGCGTACGTACTTACTTGACTAAGTTCATGCAACTGGTTGAAGGTTATGTTCTTTCTGAGAAGTGAAGAATTTTTCAGCTTTGTAGAGCTAATCAATGTACTCTGCGCGTATAGGCCCGCATTTATTGCCGTCATGTGGCAAATGCAAGGCAATACCTGGAAGAATTTTTGTATTTTCTACATTCGTAGTCTCGTAGGTCCTCCTATCTCCTCACACTTCACAATCTTTTCCCTCATGGATTCTGATGGAAATAGAAACCGTTCAATCAGTTTCCTCACCTCCCTTCTATCATCCGTATCCATAATCAGATGGAAACTGTTCGGAAGTACTATACAACATCATTGCTTGAATTGTAATATTAGGTTGTGCAATGAGTAATTACACAATTATAACAAGATTCATCTTTGCTTGCTCGACCACGTACCGCCATCGATCCGGAAGAGAGCGGAACTTATGAATGAATGAAGTAAGGAGATTTGGAGCTTGAAAGGTCATCGACTGCTTTCTTGACGTCGTCTTTGTCCTAGAATTTCTTTCCCTCAGAAAAGGGCTGGAGCGACTCGAAGACGCAGTATTGATCGATGCTAAGTCGGGTTATACATTGAGTGGGAAATTGTATCGATTCCGAGATCCGCCAGCTTCTTATAGCTTTTCTTAGGAGTGTGTTCTTTAACAATGTCCATATGTAAAAGTTATCTCTCCCGTAGTGGCAACTCCGCAGCAGTATTCTCCGTATTTTTTGCAGTTGGCTACAAAACAAGGCCGAGTTCATCACAGAAGCAGTACGTGAGGGAGAACCCGAAGCTGCCTTGGAACTTTGCCAAAAGTGCGAAGGATGTAGTGCACGGAGGACGTTAGAATGTGAGACCTGCTATGTCGCGCGCAGAAATATCCGCTTAGACTCCACAGGTGCTAAGAAATAGAGCTGGACACATCCAGTAGTCAAGATGAGACAGAAAGTGAACACATCTGGGGGTATACTGGTTGTGTTCATTTATAACCACGGATGACTCTACCAGCACTTATAAGTCCTCCATTTGTCTACCGTGACTCCACCATGAGTCCACCATTATAGTCACGTATGTATTCACTAACGTTCAACAAAGCCACGCCCTCTTTTACCTCCCGATGTGTCATCCGGAAGTCTTAGTTGAGTCAACCGTGACAAAAGGTTGACAGAACTAGCATACCCCTAGAAGTGCTCACTTTGAGTCCTAGATCTGTTACGCCGAAGTTTGCGAGTGGAGACTTGAGTGGTTTTCCTATCTGAGCTTCGTTGAGAAACTCTTCCCCATTTTTTGGACTGGCTCTACCAAAAAGTGCACATCATTCGGAAATGGGCTCGATTCCTCACAGAATCCAGCAGGGAACGGTAAAAATCTCCCTCTTGCTACGGCTGCCTTGCAAAAGTAGACTTGTTAATTGGAGCCTCTTCTTCAGATCCATTATTCGTGAGTGATTCTCTTCCCTGAACAGCTTCACACATATCAATAGAGCTGGGGTAGCCTCTCCCCCTTAGTACATTAAAATGTGAAGTCCTGTCGATCAATCTTCGCAAGTAACCGAGTTATTACATTTAGGACATACCTTACCAACTTGGTTGAGTATGTTCCCTTGAACCTGACACTATCTCACAACTACCTTAAATAGTGAACCCGCTTTTAATATATTCACCCAGAGCCTGGATGCATGGTTGAGATTAACGAGGGTAAACGTGCTGACGACCGTGTATAGATGAACCCTGAGTAATATCAATGATGCATGCGGCTCCAGGACTTCAAGACAGAAATATCAGTGCAAGAAACCTGTGAATAATTCATAGATATGCAGAGTCTGTTAAGAATTCCTCGAATATTGAGATTACCTCAATATTTCTCAACGCAAAACAGCTGGCTCTGCACTAATCAAGCGGCTTTCTCGAACGAGCAAAAGAGTAATAGTACTCTAGTAAGCAATTACCAGGATACACTTGTGCATGATGTTCAAAAATTTTATAGCAAGGCGGATTTCGCCTGCAGTGCGACCCACGTTCAGGGACACGTACTCTTACGGGTATGTGGGTCCTGCACGTACTCGGTTGAGTGTGTGGTTTCTGTGTTAGGAAATCCCATTTCTACACAATATGCTAGTTCTCCTCATTATAATTGTCCTTTCAATCGTGATTGTCGAAGGTTTTTCTCTGATATTGTGCTATCTTCATTTGGCATTTTCACTGCCGCCCACTGGAGATTCTTGAGAGAATCTGTTAGTTGTCTATATAGTATACACTTGCGTATATATAGCTATGTGAGTTTTTGATAATTATGAATGCCTTGCAGAAACAGAACAGTAGGAAGGGTGTGCTCAACCGGTTGAGCATATGGTTGCAAATGTCTTGACAGGTTCGTCTGCTGCAGTCTGCTTACCCTAAGGCGGTAATATAATATGGGATATGGTGATAGCTGTTAGTTGAAGTGGTCCCATTCGGATGATAAGAGCTACGCAAGATGTGCTTGTATGTAAAAAAATTACTTCCATGTGTACATTAATCCCAATCGCTACATACAACATGTGGAAATCAATAACCCGTTTTCAAAACCCTGATCTTGTTCACTGCTCTTACTGCAATAACAGGAAATTCCTTTTCGGATCACGATGGGTGTGACACTGTTTTGAGCTGTTTTTTTTTCATTCCACGAGAAACATCCGAATCTGACCAAGAATATGTAATACAGTACACTTGACAGGAAAGGGGTGGCTCACCGGTGAGCCGTCGAGTCCCTCTCGACCAACAATTCGCAGCTCACTGATGCGTTCTCGTTAATCCTCAGAACCCAAAGGACAATCTGCGAAGAGGCATTTGGCGAATAAGTTTCTGATCACACCTAAAACTTGCCAGCCCCGAAGCTTGCTGACTGCTTGTTTTCGCCATTTCTTGCTGACAACTTGTCGGTCCAAAAGCTTGTCGACAGGTCGTTTCCACCCTTTCTTGCTGACAAAGTTTTGCTGCTGAAAAGTTGTCGGTCGTATAAATTTCTCGACAACTTGTATACGCTTGTTCTCGCAAACATTCAGAAAGCCCTACAGCTTATCGAAAGGGTGTTGCACCTTCTCCTGGGGCATGTCGTCGGTCTCAGAAATCTTCAACGACTTGGTCTCACTTCTTCTCATCGAGGACTTGTCGCCACTAATATGATGTGCTCTTTCGCCTCCCAACTTAGCACTTAGCACTCTCTCGATCTCCTTATTAGTTGTGCTGTATATATGACGAAAGGGTCTGATTCTGACTCCCTTGCCGGCAAGTTTTTTTTTTTTTTGACTGAGGCGTTGTCGACAACATGTTTTGCTCGTTCTTGTCGACGAGTTATTGGGAGAAGAGGGTGCTGACATATTGTATTTTAATGGCACGATGACATTAAACTTGTTGACAACGATTTGCTAGTTAAAAGGTCGTCCGCAAGTTGTTTCGAGCAGAGATGTGACGACAATTTGTTTCAACTAGGAGGAGGAGTAAAGTGCAACACCCTTCACGAAATCTCCAACACTAACCGTTGCTCTGCTGTCGTCGCTCACTTGCTCGGCTGTACTCCTTTCATAACCGAATCGAAGGTTGTACGTAGTAGTAGATATGTCGACCGATGCCGCTTGGTGTAGGACGAGATGAAAAAACTGCGCATTTGGAACATAAGCCTAATTTTGGTTTTTCAACCCACATTGAGGTTTCTTGATTTCTAGGATAAATGTAGTGTTCCACATTTATGGTAAAATAAACAAACACTGACGTAAATCATTTCAAGCTTTGTTCAAAACAGCGACATGCCATTTTTGTTCTTCATTGAACAGTAAAGGGAAACGAACATCAAATTCCAAGATATCATCCATTTGTTGCTACATCGACACTTCGACATTTGATAATTTTGTTGACGGTGGCACGACACGATATCAGCAAACTCACCCAAATTCACCCGATCATTGAGCGGAAAGCGTAGTTTAGGTTTTCAATGTCAAAAATGAATAAAAGTGCAAAATCTGCGATTTTGAAAATGCCTGATCTAACAAGGGAAGGATACTAGGTCAGTATGGTCTTTCGTAGCGAGATGTATAGTGCTTGATGCAGCTCGCTATGCTGATTCCAAATCTGTCTTCATCTGCTCCTAAATTTGTTTCTGTGTTGAGTTATACCCGTTTTTCCATGTCAGGAGCGTTCATGTAGGGCGCAGAAGGTCGATGTGCCAAGTGAGTCGTTGGGGAATGGTGAGTTTCTCAATCTTCAAAATTAATATGGCGACTTAATCAGTTAATCCTAAAGAACGAGAAACTTACCACTGCGCCAAGACTCACCTAGCAACAATTACAGTCCTTCTCAAAAAGATAGACCGATTGCGCGTGCGGTTTCTTAGAGTTGCGACTGCACCATCGCGGCGGGACCTACTTGACCCTCTCACGTAGAGCATGCTCTCTCCGCATCCCTCGTCCAGGTCCCGCCGCGATGGTGCAGTCGCGCAATCAGTCTATCTTTGGTAGCCGCTATACTCCTCGAGGAGTATAGCACCGCGATTCGCCGTCGCTGGCGACGGCGGCCGTCGGTCGCTAATGTTGGCGACGGCGGATCGGCAACATCGGCGACCGATTGCGAAATCCCACAATCGATAGGCGTCGTTGCAACAGTCGCCAACATTGGCGATGGTCGGTCGCCAACATTGGCGACGATCGATCGCCAATATCGGCGACGGGCGGCCGCCAATGTTGGCGACGGCGGCCGCCGCGACGCCCCGCCCACAATCGATGCGCACCAGCCTCACAGTCGCCAGCGACGGCGAATCGCGGTGCTATACTCCTCGAGGAGTATAGCGGCAGTGTTTTTGAGAAGGACTGCACCTTGTGCGCCGTACGTGACCTCTCCTGACATGGGAAAACGGGCATAACTCCTCACAGAAATGAATTCAGGAGCAGATGAAAACAGAGTTGAAATCAGCGTCGCGAGCTGCGTTAGGCAATATACACCTCGCTGCGAAAGGCCATACTGACCTGGTATCTTTCACGTGTAAGACAAATGGAAGATATTGGACGAGTGATTCGCTCATTGCGGTATCGGCCACGATAATCTGCATCGATGCTGCTGCATTCCCACAACTGATATGACATGCTGCGCATTGCCAGAAACTCGTCCGAATGGGACGCTATCACGCGCTCTTGCAGATTACTGAGTTGAACACTGTGCATTTCCATTGCTGATATTTTACGAGATTTTTCAGGCACTAGTGAATCTTTGAGATGTCCCAATGTCTCGAAGGCGAATTTTTCCGAAGGTGCCGCCTTTGATTGCCACAATTATTGGGATCTTCATGCATATCTAAGTATCCTTTTAACCGTATCGGAGCTTTCACCTTCACTTCCATCAGATATTGCTTTCAACTCTTTATGTCCCACAGTAGTTGTATGAGCCAATTTCTTGCTTGCTGTCAGCCATTAAGAATGCCCCGTTGCAAAACATGATTGTTCTTAGTCGGAGCATTAGCCTTGCGATTTCAGTAAACAAGAACCATTCAGAAATTTCACCTGAGAGAACTTTTTGTGCACTTAACGCTCAATTACTGGCGGTGCTATAACACTAGCTTGGATGATATTCATTCTCGGAGCCTAGACCTTCCTTGCTTCAAGCGTAAACTGCGATGTTAAGAGCTTTCGTTCACTAACGAGTTGAGCTATTGAACTCCCACGGGAAATTAGAAAGTAACAGAATGTGCATTTTCAAGGGATACAGTTTATTCTGCTCTAGCATCAATATTTTCCTCGGACAAGGCATTATTTCTGAATAGCGATTTTTTAGTGGATCCAGAAGAGTGCTGCAGCAACAGATGCATACATACAGTAGCTGCCAAAAGATATGATCAAAGGCACTTTTGGAGATGTCTTCGGCTGCTTAACGCTTGAAGTGAACTGCTTCCAAACAGAATTCCGCATTCCAAGTCCAAGTTCACCGCTTTCGGCAACATATGTACTGGTTCTCCATTTGTATCGCGTCATTTCCATTTAAAGAGGAATTACTATAAATCATATTATAAGCAAGTAGTTTGTTGAAGATTTCGTGCCTCGTAGTTTTTCTCTTTACATAAAAGCAGGGATTGCTAACAAGTCCATTAAAAGTGGGAAAAAAGATGTCCAATATTTTCGAACATCGAATTTCAACATAATATATGAGAACGGTGCTAGTGAACTCACCTGTAAGATCCCAGGAATAGAGCCAACTCAAGTTTTCTCCAAGGAAATTCCAGGTTTTAGTGGCAGATTAATTGCTATGATAGACTGCAACAGGGAACTACTCTGAAAAATGGAATCACTCGGATAACATAGTGACGAGAGGACCAATTGTGGAACAATCAGAACAATTAAAGGCAGCACGCACGAACTACTCTGAAAAATTTCCTGCTGGAGATTTCGCTGAATTTTGGGGTTTTCAGGGAAGATAAACACATAGGCAGTGACGAAACAGCGTGAAACATGTCGGAGTTTTCCACGCATCCAAAGCATGTTTTCCACGCATCCAAAGCGCGGACGAGTTTTCCGTTAAAGGCAGCACCCACGATAATCTTCATCTTCGAGCTTTTGGAAGTTTTCAAATCTCAAGCATATTCCCGACAATTCTCCGACAAAAATGGTGTCGGAGGTCACGGCTTACGCGAGATATCACAAGTAGAACTCCAGTACAACAGTACAAACCAGCCTGCTGGTACGAGTTCTCCTGCTTTGCGAGCGTAGCATTGGAGCGACACTTGACACGGATCAGCTGTTTTTGGCTGCCGTCACTAAGTTTTTCCTATGAAAAAATTCTTTTCTGCGCTCTTTTCACTCTAGTTCATCTGCTATTTTGGTCATAATTGCCTGGAAAACTTTCTATCATAATTGCCTGGAAAACTTTCTATTTCCACTTTTCAATAGTTGTTTACCCTTTTTCGGCTCGTATCGTTCAATTGTTATCTCTGATTGTGAATTAGCGATATTTCTTCTTGTCCTTTACCTTACATTTTCTGTTTTTGCTTCACGGATATATTTGTGCAACTGTCATCCTTCCCTTTTGCTATTCCCGTTTTCTTTTGCTCGAAAACACTGCAAATCCGGGTAAATACCCGAATTCGTCGAAAAAGTACGTGACGACTGAGGCAGCACTATCGACTTTTTGGTCAGATCGGCTCCGCGCAATTCGACCATTCCGATCTAACTCAGCAAAATAAGGACATTCAGAAAACGGCTTTTTAGAAGTTTTGACAAAATTGACCGATACCCTCGTGCTCACCGTAGTCAAAAACTTAAGACTGCGCTAAAATCTCGATAACAAAAATTTTCGTGGGTGCTGCCTTCAAGGGAATACGGGCGTAACGCCACGAAATCTTGTGGGTGGTGCGCATTTTATACATTGCACTGTAGATTATTCCATACACTACACTATACACAGCGCTAGAACACGCGTCGCATACCAATTCAATAGCGTTAACTGGCGCAGTGAACACCAAAGTGGCCATGCTCGCGTCCGTGTCCACGGCAGTATCTCCGCAGATAGGCGGTTATTCTTTGTGTTTTACTCACCGCCGTGATTTACTAGCAACCGGCTGCACGATAAGTGACTCAACTCAGAAGTGAAAGTTCCCGTGAGTGCTGCCATTACATAAAGAATGGCTTGCAGAATTGTATGATACATCTTATTTTGGAGAAAAGCAGTATTCATTCAAGTTATAAGAAAATCCGGCAAATTATGCGCCTCCCGCGAATTCTTGGGAATTTTTTTAGATGCGGCTGGTAGAGTACACCAATAGTACAGCATGTCTCAAAATAAATGACGATGCGAAGCCGCGCACGCAATACGCCAATTATTCATGCGTGCACGGCTCAATCTCGCCATTTATTCCAAGAAGTTACAGCAGTTCAGTCTGTCAATCATTTTCAGATAGACTGTACTACATAGGGACTTGGAAAGTTCCCAACAGGGAACAGGCATTTACTTCATTGATAGCCATAAGAATACGATGTAGTTAGTAACCTTGCGCATCTATCGTTTTAGCCTAGCAGTAAAGGACACGTCGCAGCGGCGGCACAACTCGGCATGCGACAGTTCAAAGATGTCAGCAAATGCCGATTGAAAACCATCAATGTTGATGCAATGCTGCTCAGCCAAGAACTTATTCAGCGACTGAACAAGCGGCTCATTTGTTAGCGAGAGGTCGGCGAAATCGGAGCTTGTGGAAGTGCGAACCATCCATGGTTCCGAAGCAGCTGGGAGTCAGCTGGGAGAGAACGAGGGGGGGGGGGAGGTCGAGGGCTGGCGATTCCGAGAACAAGGAGTATCCCGACACGTTGACATCTGTCCTCTCCAAAAATCGGGTGACACGACCGGTGTATAGGATTGGTAGCCATAGTTCTTGAAATTGAGCACCTCTCCGTCAAAAATCCGAGAAAACATCACCTGCGCTCCAACGTAAAGGCAGGGTTTCACCTCATATGTCTTTCTGGAGAATTGTACAGGTATGAGCTCCCGAGAATGACCACACACGTGAAATATCCTAAAATCACTGGAGACCATGTGTTTCGAAAGGAAGCTCAGCAGAGATTTTTGAAATTCTTGGCCGTTTGTGAGAAATGATGGGAGCCTCATAAGAAATGAACTAAAGTTGATGTATTGTTTTTGACATGATAACACGCGTTCGCTATATACATACATTGTAAACGGGCTACTGGTACAAACCACAATGGGTTGGGCCCCGTGAAAAGGTTTGTTGATCAGGTATGACAGTATTGGCGGTTTCACTCCAAGTCAAGAATTCCGACGAGTGCTGCCTTAAATACAGTGCTAGCTCAGTAGCTCGGAACTGTTAGTCGTCGTGTATGTCATCGAAAGAGCGATGACGCGCCTAGTAATTATTGTGAAGGGTGACCTCTCTGATGGGGCGTGACAAAAGTGATCTACGAGTTGTGCATCCTTATTTATCTCTTTTTTTCTTAGATTGGCTCCCAGAGTCGTGCATCAGCACTACGCTCTTGTGCAACGCCACACCGTTGCACTTTGTCCTGCCTTCTTTGTAGTGTTCTATGCAGTATCCCGTCTGTACTTCAGCTTGTTGTCATTAGATTGAATTATTAGTGCAAACCCACTGAACCACCTCATATCCAACCACATAATGCTCACACATTCAATCGTATCCTATTGCTCTTAAAACCCATTACAGTAAGCACGCAGCCTTCTCCTTCTGCATTCATGATTAAACTATCACAGAACCATCAGCCCCAACCGGCACATATTCAGTCGGCCAATTTCGGTCATTGCTTTTAACTCATTTTTTGTTCCCGTGCTTCGACAAATTTGTCGTTGCAGATCGGCTACACAGCCGCAAAAGCCTCCGCGTTTGGAGGGACCACTGGATTTTGTGAAGTAGATGGAGCTGTACTAACTGTTTATTGATCACTGTTATTGTCTGCCGCAGTTCACGCTAAGTAGGGTTCCCTGAGCTGGACCATGACAGCCACAGATGACGAAAAGGGCTGATGTCGGTTTATATCCTTGTCAGTTCACGCACGAAGAGTTTCCTGACATCAGACCACGGTAATAGCCGATCATCTGATCATCCAGAGCCTTTTATGCAAACGGTGTTGGCGGAGTTGCTCTAGATGCTCATATCTGTACAATAAATATCTATTTCAAAGTAATAACCGCCAGGGGTATCTATGCAAGTGCTATCAAAAGGATGACCTATCGGTTTGCAGGTACCTATTGTAAACGATGATATCTTTCCATGACAGAATAGAATAATTCTCGGACAATAATGAGCTAGCTGAATCAAATTGATATTATTAGAGTAATAATTATCAACATCTCGTGTCAACGTACACAAGAAGCAGCATCGTATATTCTCAGCCGCCCTCTAAATTGGAGAAGAATCTAATGAGATTTCAAACTACGCTCTGCTTGTAGCCGAAAGAGCTAGTTCAGGGAAGGCTCGCCGAGACCAAATTTTTGACCTCTTTTCTTAGCCGAAAGAGCTAGATTGGAGATTAAGGTTAGAAAAGGTCTACTATTGTGAATCAACACGAAAAGAAGAAGAATTGCGCTGCATTTCCAGAGAACTTCAATCATTTTGACTTTGACAGCACTCAAAACACTAGACGATAGACACAAAGAGAACACAGAAAAATGACTATAACACAATATACAAAGGGACAATATAGGTCGTCTACCACAATCCCAAAAAGCGAATCAGGCCGACAGGAGGAGGCAGAGACAACACTGAAACTTCTATTTATATACTGTACCTACTTCTATTTATATGTAGTACGGGTGTGAAACTGCTACACCACAGTGAAGGTTCAAGGGGACGGACCGCAAGCTTCCGAATCCACGGATCGAAACAACGGTTTCGAATTATAGAAACGGTCGATATCTACGCTTCTGATCTGTCAACAGCCTCAATTCCGCTACCAACAGAAGGAAACGGTGGCACATATGCGAAGTAAGTACGCGAAGTACAAACAGGTCAATATGACCACCACAGGCATACTTACCAGAATCCAACGGTGAAGCATAACATTTCACTGACTATGGGGCCATATTTGAAACGCTCGAACACAAAAACAGGGAACTCAAACCTATGGAAAAATCCTTCTGATCAAAGAGAGCCTGAGAGACAAGACACAAAACACCATAAAAGGGATCAAATTAGTTCCCAAAAATTACTACTGGATAATCGATACAGTGAAGCAGCGGTATTCAATCGCAAATACTTCAGAAGATTTTATCCACGAAACCTGCCGACCAAAGCTCAAAAAGTTGCGTAGCCGTGTTCGTGTTGACCAACCATGGAACAACGTGCATAAGCCAACCAGTAATGCACAAAGCGTGGATCAAAATAGGATAATCAGAAACGATATGCAGTTGAAAAAAAAAGAACAAGAAGTCTCAAATTAGTGCAGCAGCCTCGAATTCCACGCAGTTCTTTCTAATGACGAGAGACGTCTAGAACTGAAGCAGAAGCGAATACAAGAAATTTTCGCCCTTTTCGATTCCTCAGCCGAAAAAACGGTTATACAGGAACAATTAGCGGAATGTGTTGGTTCACAAAAACAATCGTCAGAGACTTGTGCCATGTCCGGGATAGGTGGACACATCAAGAAATTCAAAACTAATATTGTTGATCTCAAAGCGAGCACATCGTTTGACGAAGAAGTCATAATACAAATCCAGGCGAGACCGGTGATAACCAAAGGTTAACCTTGCGTCAACGAGATGACATAGAAACGTAGACGACATCGCTTTTCTCAAGGAAGATAGAAACAGCTCAGCGAATTCCAAACTCAGCGGGGAACGTCAGAGCCATCAAGTGCTCATCGGTTGGGATCATTCCCATTAGAACTCCTACCGGGTTGCAATGTTGCCAATACAACATTTGACCCCACCACCTACGGTAAAGGAACAACGATCAAGGAGTCATCAACGAACTCCTTAACAACTTTATACGAAAGGTCCGAAAAAGAACTTCTGCAGACGATTCCCAGACTAGAAAGTCTAGGATTAACTTCTGACAAATATAAAAAGGACGACAAAGCCCTCGAGTACCTGGAGCAGCACTCGTAGAGAATATCGTTCAAGCATGAGTACGTTATTGCACCGTTCTCTCTTAAAGAAAAAAATCATAGAAGAGGAAGATAATCACAGGGTCGTCATTCGCAGGCTGGTTTCTATCCAATAAGCTAACTCCAGAACGAGCGAAATGGTACTGTAACGTACTCCAGAAGTGTGAAAGGAAGGAATGATCAATAGGGCAAACGCTCTTATCAACAACAATCTTGCGTGGATTATGCCCAATTGTCTCGCTATTGTCATCAAGCATGGGGTGCGATACATTATCTCACCCAAAGTCGTTGCCAAAGCTTTGGTTTTCGTTGTTTTGCTCGTAAGTTGCGGGCTGAATCAGTGCATTCGACAGCACCAAAAATGCATCGAAATGCATTGTATTTCGCAAATTATCTCCAAGGCTGTCTCGTAATTAAGAGGTAGCTCAAATCCAGCACTATCAAGAACGACTTAGAAGGAGAAAATGAAGAAGAGAAAATGCCGCAGGACAATAAGACAGAAAACGACGGACAACACGCACCCTGCACACAGCTTCTCAGTACAGCTTTGTATGTCAAGAGCGACATCTTCTAGCGGTTCTGACAGGATATTCTCTGAGAATTGTCAACGTTAACTCTATGATAAGATCTATTTTTGTTTTACTGAAAAGCGAGAAACGTAGTCAAAGCTCGCCTTTGATCTCATGTGTGTACACATACATACACGGCATCTATGAGTCCTTCACATACTTGCAGAAGCTTTTGATGTGGTTGATTGTTTTGTTTCAGAACACTCAACATACGACTGCGTGGATATGGGCAACATTTTCTCCGACAGCCCGATTTCGCAGAATACGATGCTCGATATCGGTATCGTAGATAGCCTGGTAAATTTTTAATTTCATAGGCTCGCTCACCTTAAAATTAGCTTCAAGGGTGTGTGTAAAAGAAATTGGAATGATCAACTAATTCTTTAGCCTGACTCTTTCGAAGCTCAGGACACTTGGTGCAATCTTTTTTCGATCTTTGGCCATCTCCTTGAAAACATTTTTCCGAAGTCCTCAAAATAGCCGTATGCTGCCAAGATAGGCTTTTCTCTCCGTTTCCATTTCCTCTTCGACGGGTAGGCTTCTAGCTTCTACGATAGGTAGAAGGACAAGCAAGTTAGTGTAGAGAAACCTGCAGAAGCTTGAGATTTCCAGACTTCAGTTTTAGTGTTTTTCAGATGGCTGTATTCGATTGACTGGAAAAGCTGTCGTGCAGATATCATAGATCAAAAACTTTACTTTCTTAGGCGATTTTGTTGAAGTTCCGCTATTTGTGTTTTTTGAATAATGTTCATAGTTGGATAGTAATAGTTCTTTGTCCGTTAACAAAATTCCCTTGGCATGAGCAAGTGCAGAGGCTGCCACCACTCCATTTCAATATAGTGGCTCCACGATCTTTTGTTTCGCAAGAAAAAACTTACTAATTATAACGACATCTGAACGACGGTTCCATTGTTCTTCGCTTCGCAGTTTCCCGAGTTCTATGCGCGAGGAGTAAGTGATCTTCTCAGAAGATAAACTGTAGTTCCCTTTAATGGAAGGGCTCATACCATCTGTAGAGGTTATCGTTCGTTATAGTTAGGGTAAAAAATTAATGTCAACACAAAAACGCGATTTTTCATTTCACTAACATAATGTAGAGGGGGCGTGAGTTATTGTGCATCGCTTGCTGTTTTATTTCTTTGCAGTAGTGCCATGTTTGTCGCCGTGCTAGATCTCGCTCGATAGCGATAGATTTCTTCTATTTTCGACCGCAAACAGGAAGTACCTCTAGAGGCGCTAGATAACGAAAAAATTCATAAGGAACATTCAGTGCCGATTTTCAGTGCTGCCAAATGCACTGATTCAGCCCACAATTCCCATTCCGTACAGCTACAAAGACAAAAAAAATTGAAAACGATTAGGAGATGTTTGTGCAAAATTTACTCTACATAGATATGTTTTGGTAGGAGCTCAGAAAAAAGATTGCTCCAAATACTGCTTACAAGGGAAGTGCAAGAGGCCAGGCTGGCAGATCAGAATGAAACCTACCTGGCTTGAATCCTTGCTTGACGAGGTCCTCCAGCATATATTTCATTATTGCCCAACGTGCTAAAAAAACAGATATGGCTGAGTGGTGAAGGTGCTGAACTGTTAGGCAGAGGGTCGAGGGTTCGGATCCCGTCATGTACCTCCGTTTTGCATTTTTGTTTTTTATTCCATCTTCGTTGTTGAAATTAACTTTAAAGGATTAGTACATAAAACCTGTCCTTATTGACAAGATTTTGAGTTTGAGTTATAGAGGACAATCACGAATCAGAACCCAGCCGAACGCACAGCCACCTGCATTAGACCATGTTGGGTTTCAAATTCTAATCTTTCAAATCTAATTTCAACAACGTAGAAGGAAAAAAAAAACAAAAATGCAAAACGGATACACAGGATGGGATCCGAACCACCGAACCATTGCCTAACAGTTCAGCACCTTCACCACTCGGCCATATCTGCTTGTTAGTGACACCAAAAAAAAAAAACAAGTATGTGTGCTGATGCAAGTAAATAAATCTCTGATATCTAACACGGCGTAGGGGCACGACGCAATGGCTTAGTTACTCGTTGCTCAGTCCATTTTCGGGTGCCGTCGCTCTGCAATGGAGTATGAACACAATCATATCCTACTCACAGATGACAGCTACTAAGTTGGACTTGTGGTGGACGACGCTTTCATTGCGGCCGAAATTTTCTGGTACCACTGCTCTGGTACTATAACAGTTCATTGTTTCAATTCTGAACCGGGACTAGTTTTTAAGAACTTGCCGTTTTGAAAGTAAAAAAGACGATTGAATGGTCTGCAACAATCACACTTTTTCTCCACGTAACATACATGCTTCAGAAGCGTAATTTCATAAGAAAGTCTTCCTTGTCTGGAGGTGTTTGATGGTAAGAAATTTAGCTGAAATCGCTTGCTTAATTTAACTAACCTCCTTTATTCAGTTACTCAGACTAGTACATACAGTAGGCGTCAATGGCGGTGACCCGTCTGCGGCCTCGAACAGAACGCGGCACGACCGCGCCGCTCGAGTGCGAATCCTCGCCGGGACATCAAATAATGGGGTTTTCTTGATATTCAGTTAGTTTTCTTATTACTTAGCATCAAATGTGATGAACAACTATGAAGAAAACCTAGATTCGCCACCGCGTCGACGATTCCATCGTGAGCGACGCGGTCGCGCCGCGTTCTGTTCGAGGCCGCAGACGGGTCACCGCCATTGACGCCTACTGTATATCTGTGCAGATACTGATAGGATCGATCGTTACCTTTGCCCTTAAATGTTGGGTTTTCAGCTGGATATATTTCTACTGGTTTTCCTATTCATTACATGTTACTGCTTGTTAAAAACGAGACGCTCATCGCCAACACTTACTGCGATATCTTTTTCGTTCGCAATTATAGTGTTTATCATTTTGTTCTGCGATATGGGCTACAATTTTATTATGTTGATAGGTGCTTCATACCCCAAGGAGTACGGTTTGCTACTGAAACATTTTTTTTGCAAAGTTGGTGTTCATATAATAGTATAAGTACGCTTCGTACAGACTATTTTAGAGATGCTATATATTAGGGTGTTAAGTTGGAAATGCGCGTTTTTGCATCGGACAAATTATTTTTTAAAAACAAAGCTACAACACCCCAGTCCAAGTTCAATACAGAATTAGTATTGCTGAATCTTCGACATCTTCCACAAAAAGAGTGAGGGCTCTCCTCTGGGTTATCGCAGCGCAGTGACCTAAAATAGCAGCTTACCCAAAATTTGGTTTCGTCGCAGTTTTGGAATTTTTCTCATTTACTTAAGGCTTAAACGAAGCAAGCAGGTAGTCGCGTGATAGCGCAAAGTCTGAGCTCTTAGGCGATCCCAAGTGCGACTCCTAATTCTAGATGTGAAGAACAGGGCAGTCGAGGAAACGATTTTCAGTCGGAATTTCGGTTCAGTTACCCAAGTTCGAGGCCATTTTCGAGTAAATTATTGTTGCATGGATTTAGGCAATTAATACACCAAAAATTCTCTTAATTCTATATACGATCTGTAGTGGTGCTCCGCTGCAGTTTCACGCTCTTCAACAGCATGAAATTAGGGAACAGAAATTCTAAAATTTTGGTCGGTCTTCCTATAAATTCCTTTAAAAAAACAAAGAATGAAGGAGTACTCGACAACCCGCATATGAAAAAATACTACCTGATTTGCTCTTTCAAGAGGTATTAAAAGTCTGGCGAAAAAGGTTTGGCAACACATTCATAAAAACGTCGAAACTTCAGCGCGCATTTCCAACTTAACACCCTAATAGGTTTGCAGGAAGCAAGCTTGCTAAGTGGAAATTTAAGGTGGGAAATGAAACACTTTCAGGGTTTACGGAATGATTTTTATTGTATCGCATGATGAGCTTTTCACGCTTTCTGTTGTATTAACAGCACTGAAAATCTACCAAAGATTTGTGCTAATTCTTCTCACCGCATTTGTTTCTCTAAACCGTGCATGTGCTGTCTTCATGCCGTTGCAATATACAAGATTCTTCAAGATGAAGAACACAATACTAGGGATTGTATTCGTCTTCCAAATGTGTTCACCTATCTTTGTTTTTTATGCGTTTCAACTGTGTAAGTGACAGAGAATTACAGGAATTGCTTGATGAATGGCGTTGCTAATCTTACTTACTCTAATCCGGTTTTTTCAAGATGATTGCCTTTATTTCTTCGATCCTCAATCAAGTTCGTGGTATTATCGAGATAACACCTGCCGCAGAATTCTTATCACACTGGAATACATGGTATTTGCGATAGTGCATTCTTCATCCGTGCTAGTTGATATCCTCGTAACAGCACGTTTATACAAGCAGATCAAGGTATGATTCAGAATGAGTTTTGCACTGCATTGAAAGTGGCATCCTCCAAAATTTTTGACAGCGACTCGAGATGCTGAGGGTGAAAACCACTGTCAGCGTATCACAGATGTGCACAAATCAGAAAGAATGATGACTCCTCAGCGGAGATACTCAATCACACTCATGAACTCTGCAGGATTTCCAATTTCTTTCAGTACAAAGTTTGATCGCGTTAGTCCGCTCCTCATGCTGGCATCAAAAGTGATTAAGCAAATGGAAAAGCAGATCCCCTGCAGACCCGTTGAGCTCGGCGCAAAGTTGGCAAAGAAACTCTCACACCTTTTCAACAGGTCGAGAAATACGCCAGAATTTTAAATTTCAGTGTAAAAGGCAGATTTCTCTGTGCCAGCGTTGAACGGGAAGGTGGTTTTTCTCCGATTTCTTTGTCTAGAAACTCAAGCCCAAGAGAAGCATGGGGTTTTCATGCTCTCTTCTGAGTTTGCACAATCTTATGTAGTCTGGACCTGCACAATCTTATGTAGTCATTTTTTAACCTGATATGCTTTGTTGAAACCACCAAATTTTCGAACACATCAACGGCTGGATAAATTGCTAAATTCTGCAGGTGAAAGCGGCAAACTCCGAAATTTCCCTAGTAGATCAGTGGAGCCAACATCCAGCCATCTTGTTCTCTCTTTTTTAGTCAATCCCATCACTCAAAACCGAACACTCTATTCAAGATCTCTTAAAATCTCATCATTATGGTTAGAAATAGCTGGTGCTGACCTCACTCAACATAATGAAACGACAATATGGATGCAAAGATTATGATTTTTCGCTTTTCAGCAACGCAGAACCTCTGGAGCTATCGTGGATTTCGGCTTTATGATGCAGGTAAGAAGCTTGTACCGTTTAGTATTAGGTGTTAACATAAGTCCTTGCGCTTTTCTCAGTTGCGATTTTCCCCGCTCTATCGCCTTTTTTCCCTAACATGTTTTATACCTTCTGAAAGCTCTTTTCTTCCTCTACAATACTATCATTACGCGTTTTTACAGAACTATTGAATTACTTGATTTTTAGGCTTAAGAAGAATAACCCCAATTTTAGGAAAAACACCATTTTCTCCTTGTATTCAATAGGGACCAGAAAACACTCGATACTCTTTTAACGTGGAAGCACTGCAAAATATGAACGCGGAATAACATTACCAGTGAAAGCGTTGTAGGACCAGTTTGGCGATGCTGAGTAGCGTGGGGTCCGACGTCATCATGGGGTAAGGTGGCTAGACCCGTGCCAATGGAGAATACCCCAGTTACTGGATAGCTTTGAGGGGTATGACGTCCATCTAGACCAAGCAATTCACATGGAGCACATCCCAGGTCCTCTCCACGAAAATCTGTTTGGTCGAAGTGATCCATCCATGGCGTCATCAAGACTAAATATGCCTTCTTTGAGCTTCGAAAATCGCTGATGACCAACCATTTCAAGCAAAATGTCTCTTTCATACTTAGCACAGGTCGTTTGGACAGTTCTGATTGCCTTCCGAGCTTTAGCTGAATGCCAGAACAGGCAGCTGTCGGTTGCGTTGTTTTTCGTTGACTCATTGTTTCACTTCGCAGGCTCAAAACTCAAGCAAACTGCCAGTTTACTAAAAAATGCTTAAGAAATTCTTGTAGTGGAAGATTAGCGCTTTCGAACCGTGTGTGATTTCTACCTGAAAGATAACAAATTGTTGAAGAAAAGTGCATCCGAAAAAAAGCGCAAGGACTTATGTTAACACCTAATAGTTAGCTCAAAATTGTATTCACACATTTTAAAAGTTCCATCAAATTAACCAGTGTCGTATTCGTAAATGTTATTCATGCAAAGTACGAAATTGTTCTATTTCGAGTCCAAGATCTACCGCTGAATACAACTGGACACTAGGCCTTGCACCTAGTGTTTGAGTTTTAATCGGAGCTCTCAACGAATTCCACATTGAGAGGGTCACAACCGAAATCACAAGAGCTAGCTCAGCTGGACTAGTCCGTTTAGGAGCGACCACTATTGCAAAGTGTGCTGATAGTGATTTTTCCCTGTCACATACTCTCCTAATTCTGCACTATATTCGATAACGGCAATGTAACGGTATAAACGTTTCGGAACGTAGTTGGTAATTGGGCACCCTATGGTTCTCAGAGAGAGTACCCGTTGACTATTGCCTTTAAAAAAAGTTCAGCAAAGTATCTTATTGCGAGAAGTAAAAGTATGGAGGTCCACTGTAGATTAGCATGATGATCTAAACTTCCTCGCATGTGTTTCGTAAGAAGTTCCGTAGTCGTAGCTAGTGCGTAACAATTCATTCTTTCATTCGTTTTAGATGCGACCTGGAAGAAATCATCTTGTAGTAAAAAAGGGGAAAAGTAAGGTGAAAAACTTATTAAAGAAAGAAGTCCCGACATGTTTTCCCTATTTCGTCTTTACCTTGGCTTTCTCATGGAATTTTCAATTGTACGTGGCTAATTTTTTTCCGCCGAAATGATCGCAAAACTTTGGGTACTAGTTCCTTCAGCGTTGCTGAATGAGGCTGTATTATAAGATTATAGATTATGTTACATGATTACATATGTTATAGGATTACCGGGTATATTACAGGATATATAGGAATTTGTATGCATTAGTTTTCAAGATGACCTTTAAACAAAAGAAAACATGGTGCCTGGAGCCTCCAGGTTTGGGCAGTTCTTTGGTGTCCTTTATATAGAATTTCAGTGAGACTTCCTTTTGTTTCCTTAACCACCCTTTGTGAGTCACTTCCAAGAGCAGAATTTCACGCAGAGGCAATTGTCTGAGATTTCTACATGGAGTGTAGCGGGAAACATTCGCACGTGTTTCTTCTGCTCATTCTCATTAGTCAAGTATACTCCAGGTTCTCTCGTTTGAAAGAGAGTTTTGTAGAGCGACAGTTAGAGAAGCAAGCTCGTTCTTTCATGAAATTTCGTTAAGACACTTGTACTGGGTTTTTCTGGAGCATTCGTTACACTGTACCTTCACACCTTTGGAACATACAATTATATGACGGCATGGATTGACCATCTACCAAAATTCAATGATTTGGTGCTATCATTGATTTACATGTGAGTCGCTACATGTATTCGAATATAACACATGTATTCTTCTTCGAATTCTACACGAAACCAAATGAAAGCACTCTGCAATGTTATTTATCTTCGCTATGATAACGAAGTCGTGAAAATTCTAGAGCAAGCATCTCATTGTTCAACAAACGGGTCCGCAGAGAAGTTATCCGTGTAATTTGCTGTTGCAGAAAATCAAAAAGGGAAAAAATCCAGCTTACAGAGACAGTTCTATTCACAAGTGAGTTTTTGTGCGCTAATTGTATATGTAAGAAATATCATGCCTATCTACAATGTTTTCTTTTCGCTTTATAGAGAGAGCATCTAACTTGCATATGCCAATAATGAAACGTCCTGAACTAGAAATTAATGCACATTCTATTCGCATTGTTCGATCAGTAAAGTGATGAAGTCTTTTTTATCTGAGCATGTCCAAAGGTAAAATTCTACACTGATATGTACACATTGCAGGAAATAGTAGGGATACAAACTATAAAGCAGTGCGTGTCAAAATCTTCGCGGTCGTAGTCTGATCAAATTGCATGACGGTGCTTCAGGGCATCTTTCTCTATGTGTCAACAAGTGGTCGTTCGTCGTTCATTCGTTCGTACACAATAAAATCAAAGTTGAACATGCTATGATAGATCCCTTAATTTTCCCGTTCCGAAACTTTCGAAGACATGCCACCACAGAATCGATATGTTCAAAAAGGAAGCAAGAAAGACAAACATCCTCTTACAGCTCGATCCTCTGCCCGCACCATCTGTGGAACATGAGCACTTTGAGCATGGAAACCTGCAGAGTATGAATATTGCAGCCTACCTCGAGTATAGTTTCCAACTCAGAAGTATCTTCAATCTCACATTCGCAAAACAACTACTATTGCTATGTTGTGATTACACCACTACGTGTTCCTACTTATAAAGACCATCTATGGGGATAGAAGCGAAAGTTTGTTTGTGTGTTTGTGTTTTCATTTGTTCCGAATGGAAATCGTGGAGTGTTAACCGATAGGGGCCCAAGTAGAACTATCAGAATCCTAGGCCAAACGCTAGATATTTCACCCGGAATTGTCAACTAACTCATCCTCTTGAGAAAAACCCCGTTGTGCGCTGACATCCGCAACTTCTTACAAATTGCGCCTGCGTTCTTATGTGCTTCCATCACTCGAGGAAATTGAACACAGTGCCAATGTTAAGCACAAACGGCACACAAATGGAAGAATGGTGGATACAATAGCCAACAATGAAACGAGGGACAAAGTACTCTAAGGATTTCGCGGTGGGACACGCGTCCTCTGATGGCAGTCTCGCAGCCGTTGTCCAACAGCAGGAACTATCAAAGGTGCTGGATCTTATTGAATCGGCGATTCACGTTTCATGCGATAGAAAATACGTTGTAGCGAGAATTCGGGAGATCGGTCCTAGTATTCGTAAACAGTGTGTTTTCCGGGATGAAAACAAGGACACTGAGAAAACCCAGGAAGAACTTTTAAGACCATAGAGAAGAGGGTCAGACAACATGATGGGTCAGTTTGAACAATGCGTCGAAAATTCCTGCACTCACAAGTTGATCTATTTAGGTCATTGTTATGTAAGGGTTGAGACTGCGTAGTTATTGACTGGGTAGAGTTGAATAGACAGTGAATGCGCAAATGCTGAGAAATGCAGAAAAATCTTCCAGGTCATCCTAGTGCGCCGCAAGAAGATGTGCTTCGAACTGATGAGTAACTTTTCACCAGTGAAGTTATGCACAATTTTCGGTACAACCGCCAGCGTATCAATTAAAGCTACTGACTCTAGGAAAAAGGATAACCGTCACAATGTCGTCGTTTCAGAGAGTTGTGATGATTTGAAGGGAAGTGCCCGCAACTGTGAAGATATTGTTGCTTTTTACAAAATAAGATTGTAAAATCGACGCCAAATTGTTTCATGATGGGACTCTCAGAAAAGTGCTCATCCCGTTATAACAAAAAAATCCCAACATGACTCTTGAGCAGGGCTACGCTCGGCCGCACAGGAGCGAAACACCCAACGCATGTTCAGAGCCGGGTTTCTCGGATTCTCCAACAAGAATCAATGACCCTCCTGCTGTTCATATTTGAATCCAGTGAATTTGCCTAACTGTGTATTTGTGAAGGAGAGTGTGTAGAATAAAAATAACATGTACTCAGGATCTCTAGCATGCGAACTCAGTCAAGCTGGTTGGAATTTAGTGAGGACTGCCTGCGGCGCACCTTTGTTTTCTAAAAACAAAGGTGGAGGTCTGCATCAGAGTCGAGAAAGGCCAGTCAGAAAACTCTTTGCAAAACTGATTAGTCATGTACTTATGTATCAGAAGCAATGACATACACAAAGTAATTGTGGCTCACAGTAGAAAAATACTGTTTTTCTTGGCGCCCATGCTTTTCGGCCACCCTGTACTGGAGTTAGCGTCGCGGCAGTGGCAAGCGGCTATTCGGCCCATCACATGTATGTATACGCAGTTTTGCAAATATAGCTTCATCCTCATTGTATCAATGGAATACACTTTATTTATATTGTGCAGTTCATTGGATGACGGCGTATGGTGAGTAGACGGACAAATCTGGCAGAAGTCTTTCTTATAACGTAGTCGTAGACGATGAGGGGATATCGGAGCTCACGACTGATCTCGAGCTCGGTCTTCTCCTTGTTCCTCGCGTAAGTTGCCACGCCCTCAAATAGGGTGAATCATTCCATCTACAGGGGTATCAAAAAGTTTCCGGCCTAGATCACTTACACTAAAGCTACTGCAATGAAATTTTAAACCGAATAAATATAGACCTTTCGAAAGTCAACCCACTTTTCATCATGCCATCCTATTAAAATTTACCAGTTTTATAAGGGGTTTTTGTCGCATGAGAACAAACACTAGACCTAGGCTTTGTTTCTAATCGTTCTCGTTCTGCCGAAGCGCCGTTTCGAATTTTCGGATAGATTCTGGTAGCTGGGTCCTGAGCTCTGCTTACGAAGTAGCGGAATTAGCGAAGTGCGTCCACATTCTCAAAATGGAACACAGTCTCGTGAAAATGAATGTTCCGTTGGAGAGTTTGGATTTTATGGTTGAGTTTCTGCAGTAATTTTTCTTGATTGCTCTGAGAATGCACTGGAACAAGGTAACATTGAATATACCTGCTTCCTTAGGGTTCACACAAATGTGGTCATGTGGCACGAAATTTTCTCTATCTCATGGAACCCTTGGTGAAACGTCTCCATCTCCAAGATTCGTGTTCGATCGCACTAATCTCGGACATGGGCCTGTCTCGATCCACTACCACATGCTTAGGAGCTCAAACCTTGGCACTAAATTCGCTATTCATTGCCAGTCAAGAAGCACTGTGAAGTATTGTTCCCGCTTCTTTCAAAACAATCAAAAATCCTTCTCGAATGTTTAACGGAATTTTCCTGTCGAGCGCCGAGGAGGTTTTGGAGACTCAAATTTCTGCGAAGCTTCAAATTGTTGGATGACTGCCCAGGGAATTTGCAAGGATAGTTCTAGATAGCTCAAGTCCTTGCACAAATTCTGACTTCAAAATCTACCTGCACAGTCCAGCGCTTTTCTACACAGCTGCAACAATCTGCGCTCGACTTGACCCTGTCCGTTGACCAGACGGCGCTCCATTACTGATGGATTCTGGCACCCTCAAAAACTCCATATTCGGGAGTTCTACACGGGAATGCTAGAAGACTTTATACTTGTTTACAATTGAAAGTGGGATTCAGATTTTGTTCAGTAAAACTTGTTTACGAAACAAAAAATCAACAGTATTTTCTCGCATGATTCACATTTTTTGGGAGGTACCCATAGTTTGGCTTGAACAAAATGTTCTGGTTTCCAGACGGACTGACGGAATCTCATGAAACCTTGCAACCTAACATGAGAGGCTTCCTCCTACACGATCCTTTCAAAATTGTCCGGAAATACGGGACAGACAAGCGGAGGCCGGAAACTTTTTGATACCCCTATACGATCAGATTCCAACAGTGTACGGTGTCTAGATCTTCCCTATGAGAAACCGATGTATGGGAAGGCTCCCTTGTTTGAACTTGCGACGTCCGACAATCACAGCGCCGAGATGGTTCGATGCGCCGCGTAGGTGGTGCGGCGCGGCAAACCAGACGGGCGGTACTCTGTGATGCAACAGTGATTCACCGGCACAGTAAAAAAGTTGAACCAAACATTATTTTTGAGGCTTCCACAAATTACTCAGCAATGGTGTGCTTGCAAAGCAGGTTGACCACGTTTAAAGCGAGGCAGTTTCCTTGCTGGAAGCGTTTTTGTGGCTGAGAGTATTGCAGAGACTAGAATTGCAACTTCAGAACACATCAATATTAGTTTGTCAACGTCGCTGGGATGTTCCCGTCCGTTTTTGCGGCTTCACTTGATTTACCGAAGTTCGAATTGGTGTGTTATTGCGATTTGCAAATGAAAGTCACGTGATGCGCTGGAAACCAGTCGTGCAAAATTCCAGGAACAGACTGGCGCCGCCGAGCCGCGCGCGTCCGCTGCTCGGGTGCAGTCCAAGTGCTCGTTTTTCTGTGTTGTACTGCTTTCCCATGGATTCATTTGATGAACGTCCTCGCCGAGCACTTTTGTATTTTTGTTTTCGAGTCCGCGGGCACTTCGCGGACGAGCTGCTGTGGTTACGGTGGCGGCCGGCTGCGCCAGCGCCGTCTAACTGCTACATCTTCGTCGCACTCAGTTCGCCGAAAACGAAGGCAACGAACTTTACAAACTCGACGTGGAAGTGCACGTGTACTCACGCAAAATGTGTCCTATTCGTGTACACGAAGTCTGCACGACGTCTGTCATCAATTTCAGCATGAAAAGTCGCAACAAAGAGCAGTTCCTGGTGGAAAACACTCGTTGGTTACGGTACATTCCATCACCTTCTTCTACAGTGTGTACTACTCCGACATTGACTGTTAGATGATGTTTACGGATAAATACGTATTATATTCTTGACAGGAAAGCGATAAAACAACGCCTTAAAGGCAGCACCCACGAAAATCCTCACTTCCGAGGTGAGTCGTCCTCCGTGTGGTTGGCTGCCAGACAATCACAATGGTAACTTGAACGCAGAAAAAGCGACCTTCCTGCGGACATGCTGCCGTGGACACAGAGCCGAGCGTGGCCATTTTGGTATACGCCACGCCAGTTAACGCTATTGATTTGGCCTGCTACGAGTGGTCTAGCCCAATGTATCATGTTGTACATGAAATATTGTACAGTGTAGGGTATGGAATGCACACCATTCACAAGATAGCGTGACGATACGCGCGTATACCCTCAGCGGGAAACTCGTCCGCGCTGTGGACGCATGGGAAACAGCGCCTTCATTTCTCGTCTCCCGGCGTGTTTCACTCTGTTTCATCACCATCTATGAGTTCATCGTCCCTGAAAACTTCGAAATTCAGCGAAATCTCCAGCACAAAAATTTCCGTGGGTGCTGCCTTTAACACCATGGAAGGGTGCAGTAGCGAGCAAAAAGGTTGCGACTTCTGGTTTTTAGTCCATGACTTTTTTTCTGGGTAGAGCCTGGTGGTCCAACTTCTTAGCTAATTACTGTTCCTAAGAAGAAAATCCGTGAGGGTCGAGATATGTGGATCAGTATCCACAATGGCTCATAAAATAAGGCCCGTGGGTTGGATCTTAGCACAAGTATGTAAGTCTAGTATGTGCTAGTAATCGTTTGTGATCTCACCACTGATTGACTGAAAATTTCTATTAAGGATACTCAAAAGCACCATCCACCTCAGAATCGTTTTCAAGTGTTTCGCATCAGAAGAATCTCCAGTGGCTGCTGAACAGAATGGTATATGTGATTTAGTACAAGGTTGATGAAAACTCCGTTTCAAGCCCCAATTTTTGTGGAGCCAGTGGGCGGAGCCAAGGCGGGATTAGAGGGCCCACGTATTCCTTTGCTCCCCACAAATCAAGCGCTGTTTTCATCGTATTAAGGAGTGGATGAGGAACCCTCACGAGGAGTACGAATTTCCTTGGGAGATGTGGAGCCGGAAGTGAATAGTTTAGAAAACGCCTCGGTCTAGCCCCTGCTCCGCCCACTTGCTCCTCGAGAAAAAGGACTCAGCACGGGGTTTTTAGGCAGTTTCGCACGGAATTACATATGCCATTCTAATGAGCAGTCACCGGAAATTCTTTTAATCTGGAAATCTCGAAAATGATTCTGAGGTGGGAGGGTGCTTCCAAGGTAGTTCAGCAGTTACTTTTAAATCGAGAGCCTAAGTAGACCCCGCATAGTTATTTGTTTAGCCTATGTATAAGCATGAAAAAGGTGCGCCAACATAAAAAATTTGCATGACGAGCTCGCAAACAGATGATATCAAAGTATTTTAACAAGTGAAGAGAAAACTCTGCTATTTTGAAATAGTCCCCTTTGAGAACGTGGCTTTTGTCGCTCTTGTGACTGTTAGTGTGCCTTACTGGGATTGTCATGACAAGAAGGTCCAGGACAAGTTGCTATCTCCAACATACGAAACGAGGTGGTCCCCTGCTTCTAAGTGGGCGTTCTCGATAAATCATACGGAGATCACTGGTGTAGAATTATATACTATCCATCATAAGTTAATTATGTAGTCGGTTTACGCTTTTTCTACTCCATGAAAAGGGGAGATCGAGAGAAAACTGCTATTCGCAGAACAAATCAGAAATAGTACATAGAGTTATTTTTATTCTATTGATCATTTTGGTATCTTTGTCTGCGTTTTCGTTATGGATCATCTCTCGCTGGACTACCTTTTTTCGCACACTGGATGAACAAATAGACACATGGGCTTCTACCTAGGGTGCGAGCTAACTATCCACCCTACGCTTCTGCAAGTCCCCCACCTGTGGAACTGCTAGAAATTGAAAGTAATGAAAGCAAGGTCAACGTAAAAAGTAGCCGTCATCTCGTGTTAGACAGTCAGCGCCGTTTTTCTGTTGGAGCAGAATTGTGGAACCATTCCAGTAGTGACGAGACTGACGTTAGTAGAATTTTGCACGATCTTTACATGCATCATTGAAGATTTTTCTAGAAACAAAATCAATAGGCAAGTATAAGAAAACCATCACAGCAGTCGCGCTAGAACAAGGGGTATGGAATCTTCTGCTCCAGAAGTCCTAAGATGGTTGTGGAACATTACTAAAGAATCAATGATCAAGATGGTGCTCAGTTGACGGGATCCCTGGCGATTATTCTGAAGATCGCTTACATAGGAGATCTCCAGAGAATCCGTGTTGCAGGAAGACAACGTTTATTTGATAATATACCATTTATTTATTTATTCACTTATTTATTTGTTTACTTGGGACGCGTGTGGCGCAGTGGTGAGAGGCTCGCTGCGCACGCACACGGTCGATGGTTCGATCTCGCCCCCGGCTAACCAAGCCGTCCATCCCTCCGGGGTCGGTGAATTGGTACCAGAGAAGTCTGGGAGGATGAAGCATTGACTTGGTTCATCGGATGCTCCCCGCAAGCCACTGAACAGGACACATACGCATTCAACGCCTCTACGATTCCAGATGAAGTCGAATGCGCGGCGCATCCCACGTGGATTGATCAACCCCGACCACTTTATCCTTATTATACTTTCGTTTATTTATTTATCAATACATGGAGAATCCATGCGGGCAGGAAGGAAAAATGTACCCATTACAATAGAGCACAGATGATAGCAACAATAGAAAGAAAACAACATTCATATCAAGTTTTTGCTTTACTCTTTCTCTTAGATAAACGAGAGTTGTCCTGGATACAAAACATCAATGGACAATAGGCACCTTGACTGTCTTTTCTAGAACAAAAGAAAAACCCACAAAGAGGATTGCTTGGGAAATGTCTCCATTTGGTTGGGAAAGGTCTTCATTTCCTCTCCACATTTAGAGTTGATGTTTCAAAGTGTTACAAAGAAGCACACGCAGGTTGTACTTCTCGACTGTTACAACTTTGAGAGCCATTTTCGTACTAGTTCTTCTAAAAACATGAACTGACTTTTTGAGGATGGAACTGCATATGTTTCTACCAAAAAGGTCACAGCTTTAACATATCCAGAAGTGCTGCAATTGCGTACGCTTACATACATGAACAGATTTGTAGAATTTTCTTCATAAATAAAGATATTTATTGAGGTTTATTGTCTGTGTATTGAGATAAATTAGGTTAAAATATTGAGCAAATACAAAATCACCACAATATTTATTCGTCACATTTTCCATACAGTGTTGGAAATCTGCTGAGTGCAAGGTGCCAGTGACAGAAGTTAGTGAGAAAATACGAAGAAGAACTTCTGTTATAAGATGCGCAACAGGTTTCTGAACAGAACTATGAATACATCATCTCTCAAAATATTACATATAAATATTCTCCACATTCTAGATAGCGTCTCACAACGTTTTCTGTAGCTTATGATGACGGAAGGATCCCTTATTCTGAATCAGCAGGTACATCTTCACCGAATTCTGGACCGGTAGTAAAGTACCCTATGACGTGACGTCGAGATGCCGTCACGTCGCCAAGTGCTCCCGGCATGACGGCATCTCTGCTCCCAACATGCCGGCATCTACGGCGGCATCTAATTCATTCCTATGATGCGGTTCTTAGATATCGGTAGGATTCATTCCAAGTCCATAGAGCAGGTGGCTGCTCCACTGCTCTTGACCATGTCAAATCTTGGCCGTTAAGGTAAGAGTCGATATCAAGTTTTTCTAAATTGTTAGGAAAAATATTAATAGATCTTCAAGAAATAAATTTGTGCATATACTTAACATGTCAATACCTTCGCATTATCTGTTTTGTCAAAATTTTCATTCCACCATGCATTCGAAGCGGTTCAAGGATTAGGTGAGGCAACGCATGGAGATGATGGTTTTAGTGGATCCATGGACATGTGCGGGACTGGGTCCTCTCCTGCCCGCATTGAAAAATTCAATATGTCAAAAACAGTCTTAGAAAAGATATTAAAAAGCATTTATACGTAGTAATGTCCAGATTAGCATGTAATAGCTGAGGTAGTGTGCACAGCTAGAAGTGCTTGGTGGTGTAGGTATTGTAGGTAATGTGAAAATGGCCAAGAATGAGCTATCTACATGGTGCGTAGATGTCATATTTCAATACAGAATCGCAAATGTCACTTATGTCATTCTCTGTCCATGGAGTCACTAATCAAACCCTCGTAATACCTTTCTTGCGGCGGATATGAACAGAAAAGAATAAAGTTCTTTCCAATACAGAAAAGAGTCCAATTCCAGTCGTGGACAGAGCAAATCCGTCTAGAAGTAAGCTTAGGAGAGATGCCGACGTCAGTCGTTCTCCAGACCATGCCCGAGCTTCTGCGTCGGCACCCTCTCACCATAGCATGCTCTCTCATCATTTTCTGACTTCCCGCCATGAGTTAGGTCGTGTTGGGAGTAATCGAGATGCCGGCAGCCGTGAGGTCAATGCTGCAAACGAACTGGTGTCCGACGTGAGGGCACATGGTTAAGAATGCAAAGTTCGCGACACCATTCTCAAAACAGACCGGCAGTGACCTCACGTCGCGGCGGCAGCAGGTGGCTGCCAACATTTAGGACTTTACTACCGGCCCTGGTACCCAACGGGTTATCGCTATCGACATAATGACGACTTTATCTAAAGCCCATGCAAGGAGATCGGTGCTAGAAACATCCACCTTATGGTGGAATCTCGAGTGCATTTGTCAATCAGTACAAAATTCTATTTCACTGTAGAGGAATACTGTTTACTTATTTACTTGTTGGTGCACACTCAGAAATTTAAGTAACGAAATCATATGAACACGAAAGGCCTAAAAGGATACTCGGAATACCAATCCCCAACAGCAAAGCATGTCATTCTAGCAAAACTAGCTCAGCGATAAGGTTAGATGTCGTTTTTCTCAACATGCAGGAGGTGAGGAAGTCTGGAATCGGAATCCTTGCCCGACATCTAGAATGATATCAGTGTACATCAATAATGAATGTTTACTCATTTTCTTGTTGCTACCTCTCGAAAATGCAATTGAAAGGCTGAACTTACCTAACCCAAGGCCTTACTCATGTACAGTGCCATTCAATCACTCTTGCATCCCACTACGCCGCCCATCTGCTCTGCCGCGCCGCACCACCTACGCGATGCAGCCAACCAGTCGAAGCTGGTAGTCGTCGGACGTTGCCAGTATTGTTTTGCTTATTTTTCCCACCCAATCATTCTGGAATAAAGACAAAGACATAAAGAATGTGGTGGGAAACAGCGTCCAACAACGATGGCGTCTAGCAGGCCTGTCGCGCCGCGTGGGTGCGTGCGGCGCGGCAGACCAGATGGACAGCTTTCGGTCATGCGAGAGTGACTGACCGGTTCTGTAACAAAAATGATGGCGTATGGAGTGGGAGTGAATGCACAATGAAAGTAGAACTAATAATAAACTTATTTTGTGCATCAATAATTCTTACTTTATTGTGTGTTCCTTATGTTGTGCACAAATACGGTCTTGCTTGATACAAAAAATCCATTTGGTGGCTCTGAAGCTGGAGCACTGGTACAATGCCAGGTTTCGCAACCAATTATGACATGCATAAACGTCCCTTTTCAATAACCCTATCACATTGTCGGAAATTTTTACCTGAGAGTTTACAAAAACTGCGCTAAAATTCGTTTCATTCAGAGAGAGAGATGCTATTTGTCGTTAATAAGCTATACGAGATATCATCCAAGATACCATCCTCTAAGACATTCGTTGCCTCCCACTTCAGATTACTAAATCAGAAATTTCTAAAAGAAGAATAAACGCAGTATCGAAAAAGTGTCCATGCACATGCGAAAAAATTCTTTTGAAAGATTATTTTGCACAGATGGTGTATTTTGCGGTCTGAAGAAGATTCACCTCCGATATCCCCCTATCAGATATGACCTCTGATTCTTTCTGACAATCCTATTGTTAATTTGAAGGTCAGATATGGCTTTCCCCCTTCTTATTTTCAACTTTATTGACTCTACTTTTACAACGAATAATTCCTAGCTCCCATGTAGAGAACGTTACGGAAGGAATACTTCGTTCCACTTTGCAGAAAACCAACACAAGACACCAAAGATTACAAGCGTTTTATTAGCTGCTCCATTAACGATGAAGGAAAGGATTGCACTTTGAAGACAGTCGCGGTATTTCGATGCATTTCCTTGAATAGCACGGCGTCCTGCAGCTTCTGCAATCCACAATCTTAGATGAACTTTTAAGCAGCAACAAAGAATAGAGGCAATTAACTAACAGCTTTGAACAAGCGGATTATGTTGGCGTGGTTGATCTGCTTCTTCTTAGGTGGATAGTCCTCTCTGGAAAGGTTGCTAACTGGAAAGCGATATATGTCGCCATCAGAGGCTCAGCTTCAAGATAAAATCTTAAACAAATATTATAAATTAGAGCTTTGCTTTAAATAGACTATAATGAACAATTATATTAGGTTGAGGAATTATAAATGTCTGTTTGACCCATAAATAGAAATTACTACAGAAACCACAATTCAGCAGCTCCATCCAAGGTTTATTCTCAATACTAATGTATGACTCTTCTACTTCTTCCCTACAAGGTATCAGCGTTCTATTCCCTGAAATCGCTGCACCAAGAGACGCAGTAACGAGTCACCGAAATTTTAACCTCACCACAGTTCCTAACGCTTTTCTCTGCCAAAGAACGTTGTATCAACAGGGACAAGTGGTATTCTGATAGTGCCAATACTGTGTTATGAGGCGGTCGAGGGAGGTATTCCACCTCTTAGTTCTTGGTTTTCTACTGGGTCATTTTCGCAATGTGCTGTAGGGACCATTTCAAGGATAAGTTTTGTAATCGCTGTATCGACACTACGTTGACGAGGTACCTAGTTCACGGTGTCCTATTCTTGTGCAGGAGTATCTGCTGTGAACTCCTGTACAGGATTCGGCATCACTGAACGGAACAATCCTTTCATATTTTACCTCAAACACAGTACCACCCTTCCTTCGGGATGATCGAGATTTGGGATCGGAATGGGCTGCTCACCGTCGCTGAGCCAGTGTGGTTTTTTGCCTGTATGTTCAAGAGACATCCTTCTATAATCCGACATTGAGACGACTTGGAAGAAGTTGCGACTCTTCACGGGGTGGGGAAGGATTTGGCTGATGGAGGATCGCGCACCAAGTAGGTCAGCATTGAGTGGATGCAGTGCCAATTAAAACATAATTCTTCAGATAAAAGAAATCAGATAAAACCAAACAATCTGTATGTCTTCTGAAGCGCCCTGAAGTGCTCCTTCAGGTGAACACACAAGCCCTGCCGAAAACGGTGACACTGACGAAATATTAGGAAAAAAGCAAAATGTGTGCGGCAGACATTCATAATTCCTCAACCTAATAACTTGGAACACCATCCCGAACTTTGTTGTATTGAGGTGATTTTTCAACAAGAACAGTGAAACAGCAACATTTTGACCGCAGGGCAAGGCCTTATGCTAGCTGCTTTGAGGGAAGATGCGTCTATTTCCAGGACTGAAGCCTAACATATACAGTTTTACTGTGAATCGTTTGAAAATATCAAAACTTGCCCTTGATAAAGCCTAAAGGTTGACGTAGATAAGCCACGTGCCCCTCTCACCCCTGTAAAAGCCATAAACTTTCAATTCTGTAGGAGCAACAAATTCTCTACAGTGCATACGTAGGAGCAGTACCACGCCTGTACGCGGGTTGGTGGTTGTAACCCAAGGTAGTAACCCAATAACCTTGTGAGAATGCATTTTTTCAGCGAGACAGTGGATCAACAGATACATGAAAACCTTAGAAAATCGCTGAAATTCACTCCGAGGGGGACAAAATGACGGCGAATTCAGCCGTACGTTGTCATTCTACCTTTCACACGATTTTGCACTGCCAAACAACTTACATGTACACTGTTGCACAATATTTATTGTTATTAGGCAAAAAATGTGTAAATACAAGGTGGGTGATCAACATGTACTAGTGCACCGAGGTGGTTCTATAGAATAGAAGATACTAATATATATCAGAAAAAAGACATATTCAGGATGAAGGCCGTGTCTTAACAGTTTAGTTTGGATGGACCACCTTCTTGTGGAACCAGGAGAGCATTGCTGGAGCTCCGCGATTAGAGAACGTCCATTCCCTTCATTGTCACAGAGAGATTAGTCTTCAAAGGCTTGATACCTTTCCAAGAGGTAGGGCAGGTCTTATTAGGGTGTTAAGTTGGAAATGCGCGCTGAAGTTTCGACGTCATTATGAACGTGTTGCCAAATGTTTTCTGTCAAACTTTTGATATCACCTGAAAGAGCAAATCATGGAGAATTTTTTCGCATGTGAGTTGTCGAACATCCTTTCATTGTTTATT
Organism: Ancylostoma ceylanicum; assembly: GCA_000688135.1. Classification (NCBI taxonomy): domain Eukaryota; kingdom Metazoa; phylum Nematoda; class Chromadorea; order Rhabditida; family Ancylostomatidae; genus Ancylostoma; species Ancylostoma ceylanicum. The sequence goes on along the minus strand of JARK01001446.1, from coordinate 287,769 downwards.
TTTTAGAGGAATTTATAAGGAGACCGACCAAAATTTCAGAATTTCCGTTCGATTGTTTTATGTAGTAAAAGAGTGTTAAACTGCCGCTGAGCACCACCGCAGACCATATAAAGAATTAAGAGAATTTTTGCCGTATTACAGAGCTGAATCCATGAGAGAATGGATTACTCGAAAATGGCCCCGAACTTGGGTAACTGAACCGGAATTGTGACTGAAAATCGATTCCTCGACTGCCCTGTTCTTCAAATCTGGAATCGGGAACCACACTTAGGACCGCCTAATAGCCCAGACTTTGCGCTATCAGATGACCACTTACTTGCGTCGTTTAGGGCTTACATGGAAGAGAAAAATTCCAAAACTGTGACGATACCAAACTTTGAGTGTGTCGCTACTTCAGGTCACGGCGCTGCGACATTCCACAGTAGAGCGCTCATAATTTTTATGGAAGATGTCGAAGGTTCAACAATACTAATTCTGCATTAAACTCAGACTGGGGTGTTGAAGCTTTGTTTTTAAAAAATAATTTGTTCAATGCAAAAACGCGCATTTCCAACTTAACACCCTAATACCTTTCAAGCACCTTATGAAGCATGCTCACTGTGAGTGAATCTAGTCACGTACTCAGAATCGAAAGCCTTACTATTTGGAGAAGCAACTGGTAGAATATGGAACAGCGTTTTCTCTCCAAATTGATGGATCAACAATTTATCGTCATGAACGTTTTTCTTCAGGAAGGCAACGAATTTTCATTTCATTATAACGGCAAAAATCGCCTATTGATGTCTAATGTTTTGCGTTGTCAAGTAAGTCCATGCTGAATCCCTGGATTTGAACAAATCTTTCAAAGAAAAGAGGCGAGTAGTTCCTGTGTTGAGTACTGCCGCTGTTGGTAGACGAGTCCGTAGAAGAAGTTTATTGGCTGGACGCAAGTGGTACAATGAATAACACCGTACTCGAGTGACTCTTATATAGGGTTTGGTACAAAGTACAGTTGGAGTACACAAACACATGATTTGGGAAACAAACAATGTGGATCAAAGTCCATATCTAACATCCTGGATGAAGGATCGCGAGGGCAACTCGTCGCACTGTACCCTAGTCAGCACATCTTCGGTTAGCTGAGCCAATCGCGAGTAGTCCTTTCGACTATGTCGTAGTCCTGGCTTTCAGAATACGGCCGAACCGAGCCCAGTTGGTCGCTTTCGACCACATCGAGAGCCTAGGTTACGAAGGTGCTGAAATTTTTTTCACACTTGAGAACTTTCACTTCACTGCCTAAAATTCAAGTATGTTTGAGTTGCTCAGAGAATGAGGGAAATATCCTTGTAGAGCAACAAAATTTCTTTCTAATGGCTTATTCAGTATCTTACACTCGCTCAATCATTGGACTAGTAATTTGGACTGTGATAGGAGAGTTGATGTAGTGTACCTTGACTTTGCAAAGGCTTTTGACAAAGTATGTCACACAGAATTAATAGCCAAACTCAATATGATAGGGATCAATCCTAGGATTTGCTTATGGATCGACTCTTTTCTCTCAGGAAGAGCATTCGCAGTACGTGCAAATTCAGCTTTTCCTACTCCTAGGTCTGCCCTAGTGGCGTTCCTCAAAGAGGACTTCTTTTGCCGGTGCTTTTTAACATTTATACACACGATCTTTCACTTCATGTTGAAGCTTTAAAGGTGGTTATGCAGAACTATACAAACTTTGTAGAATAGGGCAAAACATTGATAAAAAACGACACAAAATTACATGGGAACTTGATAAAACCTAATGCTTCAACGTTCTGACGGATTGACGACCTAGTGTGGAACCGTCATTTCATTCAATTTCGCAACAAACTGACGGTTCAACGAGATGTACGGAGTTTTGTCTCCTATGATGCCGCAATGGTTGTTCCGTAGGTTTCCTAGCTCCCTAAAATCCACTGACCCTTTCGGTTCTTTGTTTTCTCATAACAGAAGCAGTGCGTAGCCCCGCAGCCAAACTCGACCCCTCCACCAAGTCCCGAACTATCGCCGATATTCTTTGGCTCACCCCGTCGGTCACACACACGCGCATGCACACAACAGCAGTGTTCACAGTATGTCCTCTCGTCTCGCGTACGTCGATGTGCATATTCTGCAAATCGGCGTCGACTGACACATGTTTTTCGGTGGGGTGAACGGGATTGCAAAGGGCGCACGCACTTCTGGGCCATCTTATATCGCCCTCCATGTTTTTGCTTTCTTGAATTTACGGCTCTACTGCACTTTTCGTTCCACTGTGTTTTCATGTGTCCGTGGCTCGCCGCCCGCTCTCCACCACCACTGACGCCGCGCGCGCGCGCACGCACTCTTGTCCCACAAAGTGCGAGTCGAGGACAACACATCACTAAACTTCACATCTATCTAATTGAGACAGCCCTCATGGCTATTCTTGGAATATTTCGCCATCTTGCACTTCCAGAACACCTACCGTAGCTGTATGTGTGTGCGTGTGTTGTCGAGCGTTTTGGAAGGTTTTGCAGAGTGTCTGTTTGTGATAGATTGTTGTGGTTGGCGGTCTGCATTAGTTATTCGATACAACAGTCAGTGCACGACGAGGGCAGAATATCATGCGCACTATGCACTTCCGCGATTTGACAGTGGAGGACAGCCTGGATAAGCCTTCCTTGTTATTGGAGGCCGTTCCACGTGCATCTGAGCAAACAAGGTTACCAGGCTTCTGAGTAGCGGTGGCAAACGATTGAAGATCATATTCAAAGGGTTTTATCCGCCGAAACAGTTTCAGTTCATGCATTTGCACAGCGTAGACCTTCCAGAAAAATGAAGGCATCACTCATTAACACGTTCGCGACGGCGTGCACCACCGGTTGTGCACTATCCATTTAGTGTCATATCTTTGTGAAATGTCCACATTTAGCTAATTCCTTTATGATATCGTAGTAACAGCTGTACTAGAGTTTTATGTACTCAGTGGGCAAAGCAGACCTCTATCAAACTTTTTCATTAGATTTTTCTAACTAGAACAGGTAGAATAACAATAAACCTTAAAAAGAATCTACCCACGACAAGTGAGACGATGACAGGAATGGAATGGACTTTCGAGGACCACGAAAGAAAGGATAACTCCCATGGAAAAATCTTGCCTACCGCTCGGGACCACGTGCTCAACCGGTTGAGCACGGGTCCCAGGTACGCAAAAGCGCGTGTGTCGCGAACGTTTTGAAATTTCCGGACCCGAGTTGAAGAGGCACGACTTCGTTATTCTTCCCGGTTACTCAGCTTTTCCTGTTTGCACTTTTTACGCTGGAAGCCGGCATTAGACATAACGTCCTGAAATTTCTGGGATTTCCATGAAGGCATAGACAAGAAAATTCGAGGAAATATGAGAAATCGCAGAAGACCAAGAAAGCATTTTGTATTCCTGTAATGGTTTATTTAGTCATCGTAGTTAGAGACCCGTTAGTTAGGACAATCGTGAAAGCTGCGCTTGACCGGAGGTGTAGGTAGGATTCAGGAATGCAAAAATACCGAAGAATGATCCGGTCTGCTTCCTAAGAGAGATGCGCACGGTTAAAATGATTGAATCATGGTTAGTGGCTCCCAGCGAGCCTGATTTCCGTAGAATAATCGATAATTATCATAGATTTAATTTTGGCATTTGGCTAACTCTCAGGCTAGCAGAAAACTAAGGAAGAGGCCGAATAGCCCCCCCCCCCCCCCCNTGCGCACGGTTAAAATGATTGAATCATGGTTAGTGGCTCCCAGCGAGCCTGATTTCCGTAGAATAATCGATAATTATCATAGATTTAATTTTGGCATTTGGCTAACTCTCAGGCTAGCAGAAAACTAAGGAAGAGGCCGAATAGCCCCCCCCCCCACCCCACCACGCTGAGACTCTAGATTGAGCCGTTCTTCGGACATACCTACCACGTGGAAGCTTTAGTGAGAATTGTCCAATAACTTGCCTCTGTTTGTCTTCACAAGGGCCTTTGATGTGGAGAAACGTGCGGCGAACGGTTTTTTCCATGAGCAAGTCACCAATGCTGAGTGATTACATTTTTCACTAGCATCGGGATAAGGTGATGAGTGTAACCGCGTACTTTGACACGGTTATACCTAAGGGCGCTGCGTATTCTGAAAACGTTGCTGGATCGCACGTGCAGTTCCGTGAAAGTGTAATTCCTTAAAATGTTCAACGAAGATTTTTGGTCATCGCGGCGCGGAAAATGCTGTCCTAAAAATCCAGGAGTAGTTTCTTATTATGAGTGGTTATTCAAATTTTTTTAAAATTAAAGCAGAGGCCGGATGCATCATTGGGATTACCAAGGGTAAACGTCTCAACACCAAGCATTTAACACTAGGCCGGCACGCATCATGGAGATTACTCAGAGTAAAAACGTTAGTACCACACAGATCCATCCATCTTCCACGGCGTCCTTATGTCCATCCTAAATAATATCAATGATGCATCCACGTCCTGGCATTGAATCGTTTACCCTGGGTAATTTCGATTTCGATGATGCATTTAGGTGCAGGTAGAACTACATATGAAAGTAACAAGCTCATTCTATCATGGTTATGCATATTTCTTGAACAACCACATTTCAACTACCTAGACTATTTATCTACCATAAACCATTCATTGGCGAATCTTCAGGAAGGTTTTGAATAAAAAAAAATCGATTTTTTCACCTAGAAGGTTTACAGATTCGCTAAAGCCTTCTTTTTTTCTCGTTATGGTTTTTTGAGATACGTACGTGGCAAATATGTAGCTCTGTATAGCTCTATTCTACCAGAGGCCAGAGAATTAAAAATCATAAATAAATCATACGAACAGAACGTAATGTAAATAAAATCGAGTCACGTCAGCTTCCCCTTCCGAGGTATCCCTGTACATACGTGCTGCAGATTACCACATTTTTCGAGCTCTTATGCAACGTGCAATCCTCTTATCTGCCTTTCCAGACTAAAATTTCATAATAATAAGAATGATAGAGCTAATAATCCAAGGGCAATTTCAGGAAATTGTGTTGAGTTCGTGGAAGCAAAAATGCCAAAGCGCATCGGACAAAAACCCGTCTAGAGGGGATATCCGTCTTCCATGAACAACTTATACCAGAAAAAAAGGTGTAATCATGCGGCTTCCGTTTTTGCTGTGGTCTTGCTTAATGACGTGTAGGGGGATTATTGATGAGGCTACAGGTTAAAAATTTGTTTGTTTATCCCAGTGCACTCTGGTGTGCGCCATAATTCAACTGTTGACAATGGAACTGATGAATAGGAGCTTGTGAAATCAATGTAAAATACAGGGAAAACTGAAAGATTCACAAATCCAAATGTTTTTTCCGTGGACAGATCAGCCCTTGAAGGAACTCCACGTCAAAAGAACCTTTGCCAATTGTCGGTATGTCTAGAAAAAGCCAAACTGTTCTTCCAGAATGGTCAGCTTGTCCGGAATCGTCCTACAAATTATGCTCTGGGGCGACATTCATGATCCCTATCGGGAAGGTTCTGAGCTCCCCGCTCATTCAGAATGGACGAGTTTCGCGAGCAAAATACCATAGATCCTACTCTTCCTACCACTATTTGGAAGTACTGGCTGCAACGAGTAGCTTGGAAAAAGTATAACGGACCCCATCTCAGCCGGGAAAACTAGTCCATTCCTAAGGAGCAGGTAGATCACACCCTTCCCGGGACGTTCATGAATCTCACTACCGATAGTATCGGTTAAATTAAGTTGGACAGTCAGTTCTGGAAGATATACGTATTCCAGTGGGAAAATTTTGAAGAGCCATACGTTGGCCGTTTTGCGAATGGAATCATGGAAATTCCTGGGAAGTTTCTCTGCCCGCCGTCTCGATGTTCCAGAATGAACGAGATTGTCAAGCAAGGCGTGAAGCCACGCGCATGAGACTACCCAGGGTAATCGTGCTAACACAGCTCAAATTCACCGGTATACGTTTATCTTGGGTAATCTCAATTTTGCATCCAGGGTCCGGATGCATCGTTGGAAGGCCGGGTAATCCCATGTCTATGGGAATGATTACCGTTGGGTGACAGCAGCCGCATCTGGGACCAGGTCGTGATGTATCCTACTTTTTTCACAATTGCCTCTCATCTCCCAATCGGCCACAGCGTACCAATCTGTGAATGAAGAGGTCGCCCAGTTCAGACAGATGAGCAGGTTATCACCTCTGAGTAAACGTACAGGGCTCCCACCAGTGCACATATCGGCATGAAACACCTTGTCTTGAAGCTTTGAAAATTGTTAGAATGTCTCAACTCAAGATTTTCGAGTTTCTTTTCTAGTCATATCAATAACGGGACAACTCTTTTTGAATATGGTATAGGGAAAGGGTCCAAAGGTCTCTTGGATGGGCTATTGTTGGATTTTTAGGACTAGACTTGCTTTATATACAAAATCAAATGGCACGAACATTAGTGGATTCTAAATTTGCAACCCTAATCCCTCTCTTTTTTCCAGTTGCTAGGCTTCGGTTCCGCGTAGATCTCGAGAAATAACTGATATGAATTTTCCTCTTCTGCTCTTAAGAACTGAGCTTATATCAGTTCATACGTAGATGTCCTGAGTCATAGATTTAAAGGATAACGTCATGTGATGAACAGTGCTCGGAATCCAGAAGATTTTTCCTTATTTACAACCATTCACTTCCAAAGAAGTTAAGCAAAAAAATCCCGTGAGTTCGGGAAATATTGAGAATCTTCACTGGGAATCCTCCTTGATTTTTCAGACTTTGCTAAACTTGGAAGAATGAGCGAATACTTGTAATGTGCCCCCGATCAGCTGATTGCAGCACATGAGCCCCGACCCACAGTCGGGGGGCGCGTACCGTCCGCTACTTGTAATTGTCACGCGGCTCGCACCCCTCGTGCTTCCCTTTCTTTCTATTCTCAAGTGCCTATTCAGAGTTCATTATCCGACGAATATTCCCCTTGAAAACATGTACTCTTTGAGGCCTCGCGAGTGTACTAAGAAGCTCTGCATACTGTAAGCTAATGCCCTCAGCCGGGACGCACTTGCTGTGTGTTGCCCCTAAGCAGAAGAAGAAGTGAAATTGTCCGTGCTGCACAAAGTGTGCCTGGCTGACTGGATGGCTGGCTTGCGAATTTGCAGGCGCTGGCCGGTCGTCTGGCCAGCGGCTGCAGAAGCAGCAACAAAGCACTTAGCAGCGCGAAACCCTGCTGCACCCCGCGTGTCCCAAGGGTTTTCCTGGCACGCCCCCGGTCTTGTTTTGGGGCACGCTACGGGGCGTTCGGCGATGAGCCACGCGGTGTGCTGCGGAAATACGACGTCCTTGATTACATCTCATAACTTCTTGATAGACGCACTATGAACGCACTCGTGGCGCACTGTCCTGCGAATTTCTGGGTAAGAACTACGGATATTTTGCGGCGACGGGCGAGGACATTTGCGCGAAAACATTCGTTCTACTAACGACGCGCTGCCATACTGCGCCTCGAAGAATTCGCGGAAGCCGCTGAAACAGGAACGGATTGCCACGTCGCACTAATGCGGAGGACAAGACAATGTTGACAAAATTTCAGAATAATTTAATTCAAATTTTATTGGGTTTATCCAAAAGCGTTGCCCCGAATTTCACACTTTTTTAAAACATTCATATCCTTGCTGTTTTTGGATGAACCAGGTCTGCCAATTTTCATGGTTGAGAAGCAGTAGAACATTCTCTACCATTTTTTGCCGGAAATTCCGGATTGAAAAATAAATGTTAGTGCAAGACTTCCGGATCAACTCATATTTACTGGAGACACTAAGCAGGGCTGAAAAGTAGAACACTAACGTCAGCTTGAAGATCTATGGTTCGGGTAACCTTTTGTCATTTCCCACTTGAAAAAGCTCATGCATCGACTGGACCGAGCCATATTACACAATTTTTTCGCTTTCACTATTTCACCTACTGGACATTTTACCGAACGCATTTTGATTCGGCTCCTTCGTTAGAAAATCACTCAGATCTTAGTTAATGTCGGAACGGTAATTTTTCAAAGGGATATTAAATAAATAAATAACTGATTATTGCCTTCAATAATTTTTCAACTGAATACAAATTAATATCAAGTAGATAAATAAAGGTTTAAAAAGCTGCAAAGAGAGAATTATTTACCCTGCAAACGTCCCATAACCCTGGGTTCGCGCAGCTAGCAAAGGTCCAGCACCGTTCGCTGAGGCTATGTATTCTATGAACAAGAAGGTGATTTCCTAGCAAGATCTGGTCAAAAATAAAATGTTACTGGCCCTGTGAACACCTACTGTCCCAAAATTGAGCCCACCCTTTTTGGAGTATGGAGCTTCCTTTAGGATCAGACTACTTGTGGACCTTGCTAGTTGATTCTAGGTAAAGGTGAATATTAGTAAAAATTTGTTCCGGACCTTGGCAATGAGAATTGCAGAACAGTCAAAGACTCCTGATGGATTTTTTTTCTTGAGAACATGTCCCGAAATCTTGAATATTTCAGTATCTTTGCTGAGAATTAGCAGTCTGTTCCCTAAAATGAGTTGAATTTTTGGGAAATTTCTCAGAAAATTTCTTCGATGTTGTGACATCTTTCTTGAAAATTACCGTCAGTTACCATCCTGCCTCCCTCCAACACAGTGAGCTTAGATTTTTCAGCATCTGTGAGGTGATTCACCTGTTACGACAGCCGCTCCTAGTTAGTTTTCATTTTCATACAGTAATGTTAGAAATTGCAAATAAAGAAATATTTAAGCAAAACTACCCAGTAGTACCCTTTGAACAAGAGTACGGGTTCTGAGGCCGCGTGCACCATTGAGATTTCCCAAGGCAAACTTCTAGACCCAGACATTCAGTCCCTCTCTGAAACCTTCATGCTGCATGAAGAAATTGAAGTCTAGGATATCAAGAAAAGGTGCATCATTGAGATTGTCCAGTAAAGTAGATTGACTAGTAAAGGTTTTTAAGCCCGTGTTAACCATGGGTAAATTTTAGGGATGTCAACACCCTGGGTAATATGTATCAGTGGTGCATGCGGGTCCAGGTCAAGGGATGAGCTACTGCAATTTTCAACAAATCTTGCGTAATGGTCACATTCTCGAGTAAAATCTTTCTCAGAATTTAGGCGAAGGTTGGTGTACGTAGGTGGCAACGGTTATTCATTTATTTACTTATTTATTTACATATTCCTTCACTTATCTCTCTATTTATTTCTCACAAGAATGGATGAAGAAGAAAAAGAAGAAAAAGAAAAGTTGCACGCTTTTGCAGTATTATTCTTCGGCACGTTTGTCTGGCAATGGAAGAACCTCCTTTCCAGCTCCTGTGAATAATTATTTCAGGAAAAAATTAGCCCCACCCATCTTCCCAATTCGTACTACAAGATCATAGGAAAATTGTGGGGCTACATTCAATTCGCCACCCCCTCATCCCTTCAGAGATCCCCCCCCTCAGTCTCCTTCTAGAGAAGCCAAATTCAAAACAGTAAGCACAGACATTATCCTGCAGACAAGTGCACTTTCCATCCTGTGCGATTCGAGGAAGAGCTTGCGCGTCGAGCAATTCCCGGGGCGTCCCTGCCCCATTTGCAGAGACCCAGCGGTGAAGAAGTGGAAAAATCCCCGGCGAGACGGAACGTTGCACTTGCAATGCTCTTATGGTGTAATGTCGTCATAGGACGTCGGGTTTTGGCTCTGCACAAAAACCCCAAACGGACAGTTTCATCGTCCGTTGCACTAAGCAACACTCAGCAACAAAGTGCACCATGGCAATTAATAGAAAATTGAGCTAAAATTTAAAGAAATTACATGAAACAAATATATCCTGGAGTTGCTGGCGAACTATTATTATCGTTCGAGGGCCTGCATGCTCCATTGAGATTACCCAGGGTAAACATGTTGACGTTTGTGATGAAGGTGGGTAAATCTGTTTATTATCCGGCTACTTTGGGTAATCCCAATGATACTTGCAACCCTATAAATGAAAAATTCCTTAGCAAACCGCGGCGAATGGGTTTTGCATCGAATCCGAACGAAATCTGCATGAAATCAGAGAATGCATTATAAGTCAAATTCTATTCTATCGAAGCAGAATCTTCTTGCTCTGGGTTTGAATACACCACTGAGATTACCCAGAGTTGACGTCCGTGTTGAAGGTGGGTAAATCTATATGGTGCTCGCTCAACCTGGGTAATCTTGATTATGCATGCGGTCTTATGACTGAAAGTTTTCTTTTTGTACCCATAATTCTTAGTACAGACTCGCGGAGCACACAATAGCGAATGGGTTTTGCATTGAATCTGAACGAAATTTGCATGGAATCGGAAGTGGGATTCATCACTCATAACCCATGATCTATTCTATCGATGCAGAATCTTCTTGTCCTGAGCCTCGGTCATCGTTGAGGGCTACCCAGGGTAAACCTGATGGCGACTGTGTTAACATAGGGTAAATTTGTGTCGTGGTAACACGTTTACACTGGGTAATCTCAATGAAGCATACAGCGTCATAACTGAAATTTTCCATTTTACACCCATAACACCCATATGCTCGGTATGTACTCGAAGATCACCCCCAACGACTGTGTTTTGCATCAAATCTGAAAGAAATTCGCATAAATTCGGAAGCTGCATTCGGAAGTGCTCATGATCCGTATTATACATACTTAATTAATGCAAAATGTTCTTTTTCCAGGCTTGATTGCATCACATGGATTACCCAGGATAAACGTGTTGACGCTCATGCTAACATAGGGTAACCTTCTGTGGTTTTAAGACGTTTAGGATTTCTACTGATGTTCTCTGATAGGGAATTTTCATCTTATTCCTAGAATGCTTGCCAAATTTTTACAGAACACACCCAAGCGAATGGGTTTTGCATCAAATCCGAACGAAATTTGCATGAAATTTGAAGCTGCATTCATCACTAGTAACCTAACCTAAAATCTATTCTATCGATGCAAAGTCTTCTTGTTCTCGGTGTGGATTCATCATTGAGGTTATCGAGGATAAACGTGTCGACGTCTGTGTTAACATTGGGCAAATATGTTGTGGTAAAACGTTTACCCTGGGTAATTCAGTGATGCATGCTTAATTTTAAATTTTGTCTTGCGAGTGTTTACGAACTTTTGACATGTTTCGACACCTTACTTGATCAAGCATGGTTTAACCGGTTAAAATTTTGTGAGAACCCACTTTTGTGTGCACTTCATGCAAAAACGATGCAAATCATTGTTGGGAGTCATGCATTTCGACGAAAAAAAAAACTGTCGAAGCCGATGAACAATCCATTTGCGGGGGTTTCCATGAAGAGTAAATCATCTCTGAGAGTATTGAAATTGCTTCGTTGTTTAATAAGTTTTCAAAAGGTGAATTATAAAAGTAATAATCCATTTCGGAACAAGGACAATGCAGAAACTTTGTCCCATAAGTTTTTGCGAGGTTTTTCCCAAGTACGAGCGTTAGTGATGGGAAGGGCTGTTAATTTGAGAATTGCGGAATTAGCTAAGTGAATAGAGATAAGCTGTGCACTTTACAGTTTTTCTTACCAAAGCACTTATTACGTAAAATATCCATTGTTCTGAGCACTGTTCAAACATTACAGTTCTTTTCAATAGTTGGGCTTATCCATGCTTGCACTAGCTTCCGGCACGCTGAAGGTACCCTAAATAATCTTAGACGGACGTTGGATCAGTTTTGCAAACTGTGCGACCAGCAGAACCACTTGCATACCTTTTATAGGAAGTTTCTATGAATACTCTGACAGCAGAACTCTAAAGGGAGTTATTTCGCTTCAGGTTTGGATGATTTTGGGCATGGATTATCCGAACTGGACCACTATCACCGGTGAAAATTAGGCTATTTTACTGGATTTTACGAATAGTCACTGTTCGAATGAAACGAATTTCAAGTCAGTGATAATGTTGAATTTTTAGAAAACTGCACAAGATCTACATATGTTTTCATGATATTGATTATTCGAAAAAGAACGGAATTCCGAATTATTCGATTGACCGGATGTCGACATTTCGATATCGAGTCAAACGTCTATTCTGCTGTTCAGGTCTGCTGTAACTTGCGATGAACCCCTCATCGAAACAAGAAATTTCTTCCTACACAACTCTTGCAGGTTTTATTTCAGAACCAGTCTCCAGACCCATTCCTTTGCAATAGCTCTGAATAGAGCTGCTATTGTGAAAAGAAAAAAAGGAAGAAGACTATTACCCTCCCCCTTGCGCAATAAATTCGCCCGTTCTTGCATGTCTGGGAACAATCAGCGCAACTGTACTGCGCTGTATAGCGCTATTTTGCAGCACATGAGGTTCCAAAAGTAAATCAGCTAAGTACGTAGCTAACTCTTCCAGGTGAGAAGAAGTAACTTATATATCAGAAAAAAACTGAGCCTTTCTTCAGTTGCATAATCACTTGAAGATCACGAAAGTTGGGAATCCCCCTTCCTTGATGTCCCCACTTCGTTCGTCCACGGTACCTGGCATATTTGTTCGTTTTGGGTTAAGTAGGTAAACTTACCCCTTTCTGCTCTGGGCTGAGAATACTACGCTTGGATAGAGGGAACAGGATATTGATGAGGGACTTCTTTACATTCTGTGGTGGGAGGATGACCTGTTATCCCATCAGGTACATATTGTCACACGACATTTTTCCATAACTGTCCAAGCAGAATATCATTCTTACACTCATTGGTTTTTTTGGCACACCTACGAATGTATTCAAGTAATAAATAAATAAATAAATAAATAAGTAAATAAACAGTTTCACACGGTTTTCAAGGGGGGGGGGGGAGATATAGTCCAAGAGATCTTCTATGCTTAACTCCAACTCCGCTCAGGCTTTCAATCGCCTCGAAGAAATCTCTGATCAAATCTCACTTTTTTATCGAAGGAATTTTCCGATTCCAACAAAACATTACGCCCCTTGCAGTTAAGCTCCGCCCATCCAGTAATTCTGAGCGGTATGGGGGCAGCCTGAACGAACTGTGAGCGGTATTGTCAGTTGTAGCGTATTTTCCGTAGTGAAAGTCTCACGAAACTTTTAAAAAGAGCAGGAAATGATCTATAACAAAGTTACCTCATCTAGACTTCACATCACAACTTCGGGCAATATGGATTTTTGGAAAAAACCCGACAATACTTCTGTGCCAACCCGCCAACTTATTTGTAGAATTATCGGGCCTACTGTTTAGGTTCCAGAACCTCCAATATCTCAGAAATTATTTTTTTCTTATCGTGGCTGCGCCTTTTTGATTTGTTATTGTCACGGTTCCTCCACATCCCCCCCCCCCCCCC
>JARK01001446.1:250496-274350 GCA_000688135.1 Ancylostoma ceylanicum | reverse complement strand
CCCCCCCCCCTACTGCCAGAAAATATGTAGCTCCCCCAAAGAGAGTAGCTGGCATTTAAAACCACCGCTTCGTGCTGATTTTAGAGAATCCCGATAGGGAAGGACTTTTTATTTGTCCTCGAAAGTTCATTCGCACTTTGTGAAAGCGATTTAAAGCATCTGTGAGCATGCACAAAATTGTGTCGGCAAAAACACTTCGCCACTAAGTACGAAAGTGCTATTTGTGAAATGAATTGTGTTAACTGACGAGAAGTGCATCGAAGCAAAAACCAAATTTATTTTGAGGGCGAAATCTCATAATGAGGTGATTTGCGGACAGTTCAAACGTAATAAGGTTTATCGTAGTAAAAAAGGCGAATTACTTAGATTAGTTCTCTTAGGAGGTGAAGAAGATTATTACGCGGTGTTTGGTCAACTAGAGGCAAAATCTTGAAAAAATGACAAAAGCAAAGGAGAAACACTCCCAAGGATTCACTTCTTCTGAAAATCTCATATTTTTCCTTTCCTTGTAACTGCGACGGTTCTACCCCTAGTTAGGTTCCCCAACCATCAAACCTGCCAACGTTAATTTCACCCTCCAGTTTGTGCAAGCTCGTACTTTACGTCATTTGACGAACGCACTCTTCATAAACACAGGCAGATTCCCGGAACATTCCAGGAGGTCAATTGCCTCACGTGTCCTATAATGCAACACTCGCAAAGAGATTTCGAATTTAGCAGCCACATGGCATTAAATAAGGTAGTGACGAACGGCTGAGCTTAGTGCAATTACGGTTCATAACTAAAATTAGCTATTGCTAATAATTGTTGCTTACGATAATTATCTAACACAGAAAAGGGCAGATAAAGATGTTCTGAATAGGAAAATACCAAAAATTGGGCGGAAATTATGCTTTTCTTAAAGGATTCAAGCAAGTCTCTCAAGTGAGCACTGGTCCAGATAATGGCTATCGAGCGCTCTTGTAATCTCACCGAACTGGTAGCAATTTGTAGATCAAAATGACGCGAATCTCCATCCTGAAATGGTGAGTTCAACTGTGTATAGTCCGTTTCGAAGCTATGGACTGATTCCGTGACTGCATAATCGCGGTGGGAGGTTTGGTATGGTGCCCATTGGATTACTGGACACTTAACAGAAACGCGCGGCATGCCGCGGCTTGCAGGCCCCGCAAAGACAGTGTATAGAAAGCTTTTTTCCTTAGAAGAATAGTCTAGTTTCCATCCAAGACGATTGAAACGCGCTGAGGTTAATTGGAGCACTTTTTGACCACATTTGGCTGTTTCTTCCCAAGCTCAAAAGGGTAAAACGGCCTAACGCAACGCGTGCTGCTGGCACGCGTCCGTAGATGCGCCCTTATGTTGTGTTGTGTCAGGTGTCGGCTATGGAGCTTCATTATTTTCCTATTTCTTTACGTACCATCTCACATTCTTTCATACAATAAAGACTAACAATCGAGGTGTGGGTAAAGTAGGCGGTCTTGAGCATTTGTCACTGGCTATTACCCTATTAGTCCCGCCTTCAGTACTAGACGTTCTGGTAGGTCCTTCGATACTGCTTCCTCGAAAACCAAATTGAAGTAGAAAGGCAAGGTGGCATCGTTCTCAAAAAGTGTAACTGCAGAACCACTGTATTATTGGACCCGCGATTCTATTTTTTAAAGGCAGCACCCACGGAAATTTTTGTGTTGGAGATTTCGCTGAATTTCAAGGTTTTCAGGGATGATGAACTCATAGGCAGTGATGAAACAGCGTGAAACACTCCGGAAGAGAAGAAATGAAGGCGCTGTTTCCTATGCGTCCACAGCGCGGACGAGTTTTCCGCTGAGGGTATACGCGCGTATCGTCACGAATTCTTGTGGAGGGTGCGCATTCCATACCCTACACTGTACAATATTCCTTGTACAACATGATACATTAGGCTAGACCACTCGTAGCATGCCAAATCAATAGCGTTAACGGGCGCGGCGGACACCAAAATGGCCACGCTCGGCTCTGTGTCCACGGCAGTATCTCCACAGATAGGCCGCTTTTTTCTGTGTTCAAGTTACCATTGTGATTGTCTGGCAGCCGACCACACGGAGAACGACTCAACTCAAAAGTGAGGATTTCCGTGGGTGCTGCCTTTAACCCCATTGACCGCAAGCCAAACCTACCGTAACTCATAAGTACAAGCTCACCCCTTCCACCTTCAAACATGGACCGGGTACACTACAGTCCTTGTCGAGGAGATGGACGAATCGCTAGTGCGGTTTCACAGCGTCGCGGCTGCAGAATCGTGGCGGGCCTGACCCTCCTAATTAGAGCATGCTCTCTCCCTGTCGAGCTAAAAGAATACTGTAGATGTAAACTACTGCAGTGCCCGTAGTAAAATTAAAAACGACGACAGACTTGCTGCAAAGAGACAATTGCAAAGTCATCCGTCTCTGTTTTCGACTAAAATGTCCAACATAATTGGTGGTCAGTGCGCAGCCACCACAAATTCTGTTACAGTATTTCTGTAGTGCAGTAGTCAGAGCTGCAACTAACCTGAATGAGAGAACCAGTTCACGTAGTTGTCACATCAAGAAAGAAGACAACTTTACTACTTACTGGTATTCTTCAATGCAAAGGTACTGTAGTTCAGTGGACGTGTGTTACGTATGAATAGTGAAGCAATGTCACGTCATGGAATATAGTGGCATGAAATCCATTTCACCGGATCAGGTATTTCACAGTATTCCTTCTCCAGACGGTGAAGAAGCAACAGATCACGGTGGTTGACCCAAATGCTGCACAAATTCTAGAGAGAGATGCTCTGCGGCTGGGTGGTAGAACGATAGGGAAATCGGAAAAACTGCAACCACGGCTATGTTTTCCGTTAATTATTGTTAAGGAAAGACGTTACCATGCATAATGGTTGGGGTATCCCTAATATTATTGATACTGTAATACCATACATCGAACCGTGGTCGATAAACCTTTTCTGTCCTTTTCTGCTAAGAAAGTATGGGTTTGGATCAACGTATACCATTCCTTTTATACATTCTATTAGAAATAGACTAGGCAGCTTAACATAGAATAAAATTACGTGATCGGCCCTTAGTACATTACATACGCTAGCATAGACTGCTCCATTGCATATCCCATCAGGGCGGGAGATTTGAAACACACAACATATAAGAACAAATTAACCTCATGTCATTTATTGTCGACTATCATCCGGTTCACTTCTATACTGCTCATCTCCTGATTTTCCTCTGTCTTCTAGTTTCTCCTCTTTTTCCATTTGATCCTCACACAATAGGCTTCAATAATAAACTTTTGTAACTCTCTCGGGAACTACTGATGAAAGAGTCCTGTGCCCGGGGGCACCAGGGAAGTCCCGCAACCGGTCTAGTTCTTAGCCCCGAAACCGAAAGTGTGGAAACTTTGATTGCGTTAACATTTCTTGGCTCTTTCTCATTTCATGGCTCAAACAACGCTTGTTAATCTTTTCACTATGCAATTTATCTGTTCACCTTCGGCAGGGATACCAGGTAATGGATGCGTTGCTGAGATTACCCAAAGTAGAGCTGCTGACGCTCATGTTAACGAAAGGTAAATTTATGGGCGTTAATGCGTTTATCCTGGGTGATCTCAATCATGTATATCAATCATGGCTCCAGGTATGAACAGAACCCTTGCCGAGTCCCTCAGTATGGGGCTCGGTAAGACCAGAACCCTTGCCCAGTCCCTCAGCTGCTTCCCAGCTCTGTCGTACTCGTCATCGAATCGATCGGCGTACTGTACGCGCACACGCGCGCGAACTATGCGATTGCCATGTCCAGTTTTTCTTCCGATCCAATGGCCACCCATTCTATTACTGCTGGCTGCGTCACTCGCACACACACGGACACACGTGTACTGCAAGCATTTCGTGTCATTTTTTCGGATACCATATCGATCGACAGCACTAAGTACAATTTTTGCTTCGACACCGGTCCGGTCACACGTGACGGACGGGACGTGGGCCGCTATCGGAGTAGCAAATTCCTCGGCTGACACTATGACCGTAGGTGTTGTGGAGAACGAGAAAAAAAGAAAGAAAATAAAAGGAGTAGGAAATTTTCGCAATTTCCTCAGTGTTTTTGGTGGAGGTAGCTCTCGTGCTGCGCTTTAAGCGAACCCCTGTGGGATGGGGGTCGTTCATCGATAACTGCTCATTTCTATACGTCCCTCTATTTTTCCTTCACATAACCCTTACGGACCTCGAGAAAAAGCTTCAAAGAAAGGCATGAAATAGTCCTTGGTACGGCGGACCCCCAGAGGCCAAATGCATCATTGAGATTACCCTGGGTAGACGTGCTGCTACACCCACGTTTGTCATAGGTAACATGGACGTCAATGCGCTTACCCAGGTAATCTCGATGGTGCATCCAAGCCATGTCCCTCTTCTCGCACAGAATGCGGAAGGTCAATTTTTCTGGGACACAAGTCCCTAAAATGACCCATTAATCAGCCATGTCCAGCCGAATTTTCCAGAAAATTTTCCAGAAAATCAGGAACCAGTAACGCCACGAAAAATTAAGCCACTTGAAGCAAAATGCGACGTTCCACTGCTACAGTACTCCCCCCATCCATCGGTGGAACTCGTCTAACCAGTTCCGCTTTGGTGACAAAATTTTTACTTCAGCAGCCTCAACCCTGTGATTTTAGGTCCTCTGCGACGCTCTTGGAAAATCAATTCGAAGTGTTTCCCAAGAAGAAAATTTTTCAAACCCCCGAGAAGACTGGAACAATTCCTGCGGAACAGTCAGGAAGGATTCCAATGGGTGTTAATTTTTTTCCGGCAGAGAATTTGCTACGAAAGTGCAACATCTTGAATTGCCAGTTAATGGCCACTCAAAAACCATAAGGGAACTTTTCTTCAGGTTGTAAAAGTTGCACTTAGAGAAAGGAAATCCAGCTCGTCAGCTCAACATAAACTGGACTAATCCGGGACGATTTTTCAGTCCTGACGATCCGGATTAGGAGGATCCGGAAGGGTGGGCGAAAGACAGACCAAGGTGGTCGTCAAGCAGGAATCCTCTGCAGTACCAACAAACTATAGGGCGTTCTTGACAGCTAATTAGTTTTCTCATTAGGTAACATCAAATATGATGAACAAATGCCAAGGGAACCTAGATTCGCCACTGCAGCGACGATTCCTTCGCAAGCGGCGCGGTCGCGCAGCGTGCTTTTGGGGCCGTGGATGGGTCACCGCCATCGGCGCTCACTGTACATAGGAATAGCTCTAGAGCCGTCATCGGAAATCGGAACTCAAAAATTCGAGAAAGTGTGCAAACTTTATACATGTGACCGAGTCAAATTTATTCGATGAAATGCCCAAACATTCGAATATTCGAGTAATTCGAGTTCATTTATTCGGTTTCAAGGAAAAACTGAGGATCAGAACGATGAATGCATCCGAATACATCGGAAGAAGCGGCTAATTTGAGTGATCCATTCAATCGATTTTCAATAGCTCATTCGAATAAGTCATTCATGCGGGTCGACCACTCATTCGACTTATTCAGTCGATTTCATTCATTCATTCTAAGATTTGGACTACTTGAATTATCCATTCATTCGAGGTATACATACATACGTAAATCAAGTGGCACAAGTAGATGTGAAACTTCCAAAAATGGAAGGGAAAATTACCAAAAGCTGGTCCAGCTCCTTGGCTAGCCTAGGTAAAATAACTTTAGCGACCTCAATTCCAGTGCCGGCATGCATCCGCGAGGTTACAGAGGGTAGCAGGGGGAACATCTACGAGCTTACCCTCCGTTAACATGGGCGTTGACACGTTTACCCTCGGTAATCTCAGTGATGCATGCAGCCCCACCTTTGGTGCATGCCATAAGTTTCTCGGGTTTCAGTGAGCGCCCCCTATGGACATCGTGAGAGCGCTGCCCCCCTCCCGGTTCCATGGACCCCATCAGAGCTGATAAGGAGAAGTGCTCATGCTCGATAGGCCGTTGATGGGATAATTACCAATGCAGTCCTCCCTCTTTCTTTGCTAATTTATCGACGTGAGTTGTATTGTTTTTTTTATTATTTTAATTATTTTATTAATTATTGAGCTAAATAAATAAATAAATAAATAAATTTATCGAGGTGAGCTACCTTATGGCGGAAAAGTGGGCGTTGCCGCTGCTCTGCGATTGGACAGCGCGCGCGACCTTCCAACGTTTTTCGCCCAACTCGTTTGACTATCATTTTTGAATTTGAAAACGCGTTTCGATTACGGCTTCACAGTGAACGAATCTTTCATACAAAAACATCACTATTAGGGCGTAACATTATAAATGAGCGGTGCTTTCTCATCTTTATCAACGTGTCATTGAAGACCTACACTTATTTTTTACAGTAGATTAAAGAGCAATTCATTGGGCATTTATGGGTACATGAATTGCTTGAAAGACTTTAACTTCTGATTTTTTTTCTAATTTTTGATGCTCTAATCACTGACTGCACCCTGGTTTTCAAGCGAAACAGTGTTTAGAGAGCAAATGGTTGAGGACTGGTTATGACAGTAGCATGAAGTAGTCAATATTTTCCCCCCACAAATTTTCGGAACCCTTTCCCACGGAATTCTCCTTCGTGGGATACGGCGCGAAGTATTTACTCCTTCTTTTATCCTCACAACGTCACAAAGTTGTCCTCGAATACTCTGAAGCAATATTCTACAATTACGCTTCTTTCGCTGAACGATAACTTCCTCTTCTGAAGCACTCACGGGACAACATCCCCCCTCCCCCAGGAAGTTCATCCCTCCCCCATTAGGAAAGAGAACTACTTCTTCTGACAGGAACGGTGATACATACTACACTCGGAAAAGACAACCCATCAATAATAGACAGCTAGAATCGTGAGTGTAATACCACCCGAACACGAGATTTTTTCACAGGTAAAAGTGCAATGTTCCATTTTAAAATTTTCATTAAAGTTTCCGGTTCGCAGCCGCGGGATGCACCGTCATCGACACGGAAACAGTCGTTCACAGGTACGTAGGTACCACCTACGCTGTGTGTACTACCTACGTGAGCACAGGAATTTGTAGAAGAAGTTGCACTTTGAGGAGGTTTTTCCTGGGGAACGAAAGGACATCTTTGAGAGATTGGAACTCATTACGTCACAAGCTGATCTTTTCCCTATTCTGACCAATTTTTCAGATTTTGACAATATTGGGCTGCTTAGACAACTTGTAGTTACTATTTCAATGGTTTCAGGGTTTGAAAAAAAATTAAAGAGTCCTTTAAGTTTAACTAAAATCTCTATCCTTCTCGCCTGTTCGACCCTGCCGAAGTCCCTCTGGGGTTATATTCTCTGTTGTCCTTCTGCACGGACGGTCCCACTATGAATTACCATGATGTACGTATGAATAAAATAAATATTACCGCTGTTTATATCATTATTTCGTGTTTCCCGAACCCGAACATGGAAATCGCATAATATTTCAAAAATGAGAAGCTCGACAGTGCT
Organism: Ancylostoma ceylanicum; assembly: GCA_000688135.1. Taxonomy (NCBI): domain Eukaryota; kingdom Metazoa; phylum Nematoda; class Chromadorea; order Rhabditida; family Ancylostomatidae; genus Ancylostoma; species Ancylostoma ceylanicum. The sequence goes on along the minus strand of JARK01001446.1, from coordinate 266,865 downwards.
TCCTTTCTCACCTGAAGCGAAAATCTTAGGTATTCAACTGGAAACCTAACATGACCGAAAAAATACCCACAATACGCTCATTTGCACCGAAGCGCATAGAAAAATTGGGAAAATTCAGTAATACTTCCAAAAATGCCCAAATTCAGAATATAACCCAGAAAACAAGATTAGCTCGAGAGTGACTAGGATTTTCGCTTCAGAGTCATTGTGCTGTAGGGTTTCAGTTTGCTGATTACCCCCTTTACTGATGACTTTACTAGCGATCGAATATTCGATTGTCGAATACTATCAATACGTTATTCGGTCAAAATACTTCAAATACAGTGGCGGTGACCCCTCTGCGGCCTCGAATAGCACGCGGCGCGACCGCGCTGCTCGGCCAGGAGTTCCCTTCAGGACAACAAACTATGGGGTGTTCTTGACATTTAGTTAGTTTTCTTATTAGGTAACATCAAATGTGATGAACAAATACCGAAAATCCCAGATTCGCCATTGCAGCGACGATTCCATCGTGAGCGCTGCGGTCGCGTCGCGTTCTTTCCGGGGCCATGGATGGGTCACCACCATCGACGCCCACTGTACATGCAATCGCTATGACTTCTGAAAAAAAGATACAAGAATGAAAGCTCTTGGCGGAGTCTAGCTCGACGAGCAGGAGCGAAATCCGACGTCCCCCCCCCCTTGTGATGAGGACAGTTGGCTGCTTCGCGGCTAGTACAGCACATGAAGAGTACCAAGGATTTTAGGATTGACGTAAGTGAACAATCCTAGATGGATATGTAATGCCACTGAGGGCAGCGGTGACCTTATAAGTGAGAGAGGGTGGTAGAGATACCGACAGAAGCTTTTTGTTAGATTGACCTGGCAGAAGAAAGCACAGCAAATACCCCTCAGTGAACCGTGATAGTGTTCTGGCGAGAATCGGTCAACTCCAGAACAGGAGATCAAATTCAGGCTGCGGTTCTGCCTTCACTTGAATACTGTGCAGCACGAATGCAGCACGAATAGCGGAATACGTGGAGCTCAAGGCCATCTCCCGCCATACTTCCCTCAATTGCTGCGAAAGATTCGGGCCCAGCAAATGAGGTGAGGATGGCAGGGAATGGCGGGAGATGACCAAAAGATCTGGACTCGATGTTCAAAGCTCTGCGGTCTGCATTCGTGCTTGACTAGTCATCAAAGTAGTAACCTTTCTGATTGTGAGGTATAGTCACTGTGCGCAATCGGTGGAAAGTTTTCGAGCGCGCAGAGCCTGCGGCGCGTGCGCGGCGCGTCCCGTTTTCTGATGTTTTGTGTCTTTTTTATTTGTTTTTGGCCTCGTAGAGTGCTGCATGTCTCAGGTAGCCGCTAAAAACGCTTACTTGAGCCTAATTCTGACGAACGGCGTCCTCATAGCTGAGCGAAAACGCCGGAACGCTGTTACAAGCGGGACGCGCCGCGAACGCGCCGCAGGCTTTGCGCGCTCGAAATCTTTCCACCGATTACGCACAATAACTATATTAATCCTCACTGTTCGAGCCTAGTTGATGGAAATTTCTCCCATCAAAATTTGTGAGAAAAATGGAGCAAGGATCTAGAACTCTTTCAGGCTCTCCAGGCTTGAGTACCTACAATTCTCAGAAAAAAAATAGGATATTCGATTTTTACTCTAGTTGCACTTACGGACAAAAAGAAACTAAGGAGAGTTATCGGTTACTATCACACGCCTGCCCTATCTATCGTTGTACTTATCCTACTGAGCATAATTCTGGACCTGGATGCATCACTGAGATTACCCAAGGTAAAAGCTTTGTAGCTCTTGTTAACGATAGGTTCATTTGTGAGCTATTAGCATGTTTACCCTGGGTAATCTTAGCGATGCATGCGGTCCCTGATCTAAAAATATAGCCAGTATTCCTCTAGGCGGCAATTTGTCTGTACTCATTCCGACCCCTTCGTTGGCATTCCCTACTGAACTGTAGTAGTGTACTGTAAGTAAAAGCTGTTCCAATCTAAAAATGGAAGTTGTTCGGCGGACACAGTGACTGAGGGAACCCCACTTATAGTGCTGAAGCAGCTGCTAATTTTTTTGCTCCACTGGAATGTGTAACGCTGATTTTGCAGATTTGCAGCGCTAGCAGGGGCGAAAAAAGTGCACTGCACCTGAATCGGCGCGAGAATTCCGCTCCGACGACGTCTGATCGAGGAAAGAACGATTCGAGGACGGTCGCTACCGTATACAGAGGGGCATAGAAATGATTCAAAAACTAGAAGTCCAAGAACCGCGGAAAGAAGCGCCTTCACCTGCAAATCCACTCGGTCAACGTGCTTTGCACATGCAGATCCGCACTTTCCGTGACATTTTCTGCTCGTACGCTTGACTTTTTCGCTATTCCTCTGTTCTGACAGCAATTTCCAAAATAGGAAGCGCTGATGGCGATGAAAAACGGATACGCGGAAAAGTTCACGGAATTTCAGTCAACTGGGGCAGCAGAATGTCACCGCTGCAGCATCCCCCCACTTTGCAGGAAGAAAAAAAAACAGCTGTGTTCCGCAGGGAGATTTTTTGCGGGAACCTGGGAACTTTTCCCACGCAAATTTAGTCAGCGAAGTTGAGTCTGTTGTTATTGTATGCCGGCGATGACTGTTTTCCGGACAAGCACTATTTTTCATGGATCGATAAGAGTAACTTAGTGGTGAGCCCTTGCTGGCATATGTTTTATAAGAAGTCCATTAAAAACCTCACTGTGCATTATCGTTAAGGGTTAACCGCTGAATTACCATACTATTGTTAGAACCGAATGATGCATCACATATATCCGAAATATTAGGTTGTTGCAAAATCGATGTCGGATTTTTGGACCACAAACTTTGGAATAACGCTTTGCAATGCGAAGTGGTGTTTCCACCATATATTTTGTACTTGTTCCAAAGCCCATTTCTTCCTCTTTCTGCCTTTTCATTTTTATTCAGATCCATCATTTTTTGCTGTGGTTTTTGGGCTTGAATTAAAGTGTACTCGTTCGCTAAAATTTGTCCCAAACTGTTTCGTGGGCTCGAACTCGATAGCAGGAGAGTGGCTTGCACATGAAATATTACCAAGCTATGTAGGAGGGAATGCTTAACAAAATGATAGGCCAGTGTTGGCCAAAGTCATTTAGTATTGGAGACACGTGAATCAGAGTTATGGACTAAAATTCGATGACGTCAACGCAGTTTTGAAAGCATCGGTAGAAGCTATCACCGGGAGACATGTTCCGTATCTCGAAGGTGGCCTTGAGGTTCATTATTCCATTATTTCTAGGGCCACCAGGGAAACGAGCATGATGCAAAAACTGAACAAGTGGATCCTATTCGATTATCCTCCAGTATTTCGCAGTGGCTCAAGACCACACTTTTCACTCAAGACGCTCTGCAAGTAAATGCAGGCGGAGATCAAGACTCTTCCGTATATGCCTGACTCATCGGACTGTTCCCCTACCGATGACCGCAAATTCAAGCGGTGGGACTCATCCCTGAGGGGAGGAGTAAGCCGCAAAAATACACCACTTCAAAACGACCTCGCCGATGTTTCTGGGTCCAAAAAGCTTGGCTTCTGGTTTGATGCAATAAAAACTTAGCTGAAAGATGGCGAAGATGTGATGATTCAAATGAGTGCTAAATCGGCAGAAAAGGTTCAGATCTTGCCGAGTTATGGCAATTCAAAGTCAACTTGTCGAAATCCGACATCGATTTTGCAACAACCTAATAGAATATTCGATTTTGAATGAGTTGAAATTCCAAATTTTTGGTAAAGAAAGAATAGTGAAACCATTGAGAATTTATGAGGTAGGTTAAGAGCTTTCTTTTTGTTGAGAATTTGAATTTCCTGGACTGGTGTCATGATTAATAATCGAATCAACTGGGTTATTCGATTTTTATCCGGTCATGAGTGGATAAAATACCGAGGAAATACCTCAATCATCGAAGATCAACGAATTTATCATAGCGCCTCCCTTAATATCGCACCGATGTATCGACAAAGGGGCGTCCGAATCATTGAAGGGAGCGGGGCGGTGCCGGTGCTCTACCATTGGTGGATAAACCCTCTCCCCACGAAACTGTGCCAGCGCGTCCTGATTTCATTCTTGCCCCTATACCCGTGTAATTTTAGAAAACAACAGGTTGTGTAGCGTTATTTTTGGAGAGGAAAGGTTACGTGGCCAAGCCCTGTGATTGGTGAAGTCACGCCACTGACCAATCGCACAACTCTATCCCGCCGCGCCCTTTCCACGTATAACGCGCCACCCCCAAAATAACGTGTTATGACCCAATTTTTTCAGTGGGACCGTATCAACCATACAGCCAAAATGTTTAATGGCCCAATAACGGTGATCTGACCCGGGAGACTTTAGAGAAGCACGTGGGAAGCCGTGGGAATTCTCAAGGTGGTCCATGAGAGGATACCCATGCGGGATTCATGAACGTTTCCTGGAACGTTCTGAGGTTCCTGCATATTCAAATAGACGAGTTTGTCCAGAGGAATGTCACATATCTTGCTGTCCCTGCAATGCTATTATTTGTAACCGCTAACTGCAACGATCGTTTGAACAAAGTGTATACGTATTTTGAATAGTAATTTAGCCCGGAAAACTCATCCACTTTGGACCGCCCGGTATGAAGCGCGACTGACGGGCATACCTAGTATAAATTGCCGTTATTTTAGTCTCACAGTAACCCTAAATATACGGTTGTAGGTGTTTCTTACTGAGAACTATTTTTATAATAGTACCCACTAAACGTTAGTTATTTTCAATTAGTGAAAATTTTTCAACTATTTTTGACAAGCAATCTGTTTTATTACTGGTCGACCCTTAACCCTATTATGTAGTTACCAATACTTTCCAGGAATTTTCAGCCAAGGTCATGCCGAGGTGCCCATCCTACGCCTCCGCAAAGTCCCACCAGCAGCAGTAAATAGATGTTGACGAACCAGGCATTAATGACGTCCAGGATTTTTTTGTTTTAAATTGAAACAGAACCGTGCACATATTTATTTATATTAGTGCACGTGACATAGCAGTAATGATGCTAGCTCAGCTGGAGGTGGAATCACAACTTGCTATAGGGAACTCTTTACCAAATAGGGGGAAGTTTTTGCTGCTACTGTTGCAAATTTGTGTACATTGTACTTATAGGGATGTTGGAAATGCAGTCAAAGCGACCTAACAAAGATATTTGGAAAAGTGACGTCACCATGGATTGTACCACTCCCCTCTCTGTTCACTCTATGGAGTGATACTTGAAGAACCCGTTTACCCCCGTCCCTTCCTCTCTAGGACTATCGCAATGCGGTGAATCAAAAATTGTCCAATGAGTCTGGTGCATCTCCCCCCTGGAACAATGGAACATTCGACGGTGCAATTGCGTGCGGCATTTCTGCGCGCTTTTTGCTGCGTTTTTGTTGCCGATGTGGCGGCGGCCGCATTGTGTGCGTGTTGTCGGCGGAACCCGTTCCGTTTTGTGCGTTTGAGAGCACGCGTGCGCACGCGTAGCGAATTACCTTATCGTCGCGCGTTTCTTGTGTATCCCTCACCACACCTCACCGTGGTGTTCACGAGCCAGTGCTGAAGTGCACTTCACCGTCGGCACGGAAATTGTTTCGAAATTGCGTGCGTTTTGTCAAAAGCGCACGGAAAAAACGCCTGGCCTGGCCGCTGCGTGCATTGGTGGTGCGCGCGTTGCACTGTTGAATAAAAGCTGGGCACAAAAGTACGTGTGCACTGGAAATAGGCTCGGCACACAGGCACATAGAGTGCAGTAATTTGCTGTGTGAAATGCACGCAGCATATACAGACACGGTCCAAATAATTGTGCTCCTTAACTGCTGTGCAGCGCGTTCACAACGCGGTCGACGTGCTGGTTCTGACACATCCTGACACATCCTGACAAGCGCTGCTAGGATTGCAGAGCTGGTGTGCTCAAAAGCTGATTCTGACAACTTCTGACACGTCCTGACAAGGAGCTCAGAAGCTGGTTCTGACATGTCCTCACACGTAGTGAGCTCTCAAGCTGGTTCTGACAAGTTCTGACCCGTCTTGACAAGCGCAGTTTGGATTGCGGCGCTCGTGAGTTCACAAGCTGGGCCTGGCAGGTCCTGACACGTCCTGACAAGGAGATCACGAACTAGTTCTGACATGTCCTGACACGTGGTGAGCTCACGAGCTGGTTCTGACATGTACTGACACGTTCTGAGAAGAGCAGTCTGGATTGCAGTGCTCGTGATCCCACAAGGTGGTTCTGACATCTCCTGACACGTCCTGACAAGGAGCTCACAAGATGGTCCTGACCGGTACTGACACATTCTGACACATCCTAACAGGCGCCACTTGTATCGTAATAGCCTACTACGTTTGCCGTGTCAGAACGTGTCAAAACCAGCAAATTGTCGCATGTCCTGACATGTCCTGACAAGGAGTTCGAAACCGGTTCTGACATGTACTCACACGTTCTAACACGTCCTAACAGGCAACTCCTGCATCATAATCTACCACGTTGTGCGTGTCGGTCCGTGTCAAGACCAGCAAGTTGCTGCTGCGGAACCGCATCGGAGCAGTGGTGCGTCGCGGTCGCGTCGCAGAGCACTGAAGGAACCAAAGGCAAGTCTGCGTGATTGAACCTGTTCGTAACTCCCCATATACACGAGTTTGCATGTACGCAACCTCGCGAGCCGCTGCAGCCGCCGGTCCGCACGCCTCTGCAGCATCGTCCTCATCGAAAAGTTGGTTTTTGTTGACTTTCAAACAATTAAATATGGACTTGCACTTTACGAAACAGCCCCACTGTAGCGGCATTTTATTCGTTTTTCAACGTTATTACAAGTACATTTCGAGTGCAACGCTCTATGTATGTGCGTGCAAAGCGCACCACCACCACCACGAATCCATAAAACTCGAAAAACTGCACACCGCAACGGAAGTTGCGAAATATGTATCGCAAAGTGTACGTGCGTACGGTACTGAAACCCATGCCGACGTCACCACTCTCTAACAATTGGCTACGGACGGCCGCGGTGGCAGTGGAACGCGGCACACACACGCACAGAAAAATGCAAGAGGAGAAGAAGATGAAAGACGAAAGAGACAGAAACCACATGAGACAAGCAAACACGCGAAAATGCACAAAAACGCGCGCGTTGCACTTCGCTAGCACTTCGCTAAGTCACCAAAAATCAACCTGCGGTTGGAGTTAGGTTGCAGGGGCTGAGGAGTGGAATGAGGTGTTGCCGAAGTTCCAGGGGGATATGAGGACGACAGAAACTGAATCTAGGCAGAGCAAGAGAGCACCACACAATTCTGCAAAAAAAAACTGGTGGGTGAGGCGCGTTAATCCCTCGCAGGGCGCAGCACGGTCAAAGTTCCTCTGCAAAAATTTTTGCAAAATTTCGACCTGCAAAATCTGGAAACAAACAGGCGTTCCATCAAGAGACTTCAATGAAAATTTCGATTCTGCGAAACCGGTCTCAAGCGATCAAACAACTCAACCAACATCAAAATACAAACTGAAAGTTGTTCAGTAGTGGAAAATAAGATACGTATCGTTCATATCTTAACAGAATGACACAATTGCAACAGCTATCAATGGAATAATTCGACGCGGACCCTTTTTCCTAGGATTCGGAGTGGTATTCATCCACTATTGCATCGGAAAACTGAGATAAAAATAAGGAAATGACAAGAAAAATAGAATTCCAAGAGATTTTGACGTTGAAGGAATCGGATGTAAACTACTACAAATACTCTACCAAATTTCGACCCACACTTCCAGAATATGACAAAAACCACATCCCAACCCGCCTTCGTTCTTCTCAGGCCACGTAAATGCATAATTTACGCGAAGTATAGTACCCTCAGTCGCTGTCGCCATCGACATCGATTGCGATACCTATTGATTTCAGCCCTCATCGCTAACGCGTCTGCAACCCGAGCCATCGATAATCGATTCGCATCAAAATCGATATCGCTTGACCGATGACGATTTTGATGCGTGATGTTCCCGCCAAGTATAGTACCCCTAAAGTACCCCTAGAGAAATTAGTGTGAAGAATGTGGGGCATGCCGAAGGTGTCAGAGTCTCGAAAAAGAACCAGGAGGGATCTCGAAGAATTCGGAAAATGCCTGGAAATTCTATCCAGACGTCATAAAAAAGTTCCTAAGCAATTCGTGGACTTGTCTCAGGATGTCCCACCTCCAGCGTCCCATCCAGAGCCGCTGCACATCATTGAGATTACCTAGGTTAAGCTCATTATCGCTTCCGATACTACCCAACAATTTTAGGGTGTTAACATGTACATAATATATATTGAGTGATCTCAACGAGGCTCAGAAAACCGGCCATGGAAGGCCCTGATCCAGGACATAACCAGTGAACTTCCTGTGATGAAAGGAATCCATTCATATTCCCTTTCCACCTTTTCACTCAATGGCAAAGAAAAGAAGAGATCTCGTCATTATTTTTATTTTGTGAACTCTTCTGGGAAAACTATGAATTCCTGTATGATCCCGAAACAAATTGAAACAAATTTAACTGGAGATGGCTTACAACAATCACGAGAAAATAATCCTAGGGGGTCTGAAGTGAGATCTTTGTCTTCCATAAGGTTCGTTACTCATAGGGAACCAGAAGCTTGCAGGATTCCAGGAAACGATCGTGATGTCTGCTGTTCGACAAGGAACTGTGAACAAGAGGCTGAGCCTTACGCAAAATTTTCAGTGCTTTCAACGAATCATTTCATAAATTGAGGTAGCTTTTGTTGGACCTGCTAGTGCCTAAGATCCAGGCATCGGTAGAAGAATCCGAGGAAAAAAGCTCAATTTCAGAAAAACATGCAGTTTTTCTCCTGAGTACATAAGGGCATCTTTGATGACGCGGAAATAGCTGACCACCCATTAACTCTCATCGGATAAAGCAGCATTTTCTCACCAGAACGTCTTAAAGCACTTAAGGTAATGACAAGGATACGATTGCTAATGTTTAATGGGAATGCCCTTTGAGTAGAGCAAATTAAGCCCATTTTAAGCCTGCACCATCCGCGATAGTCGCCTTATGTCCTTTTCAAGAATGCTAATTACTACGATGAAAAGCAGCGCTTAAGCACGTTCCTGGAAGAGTTGATGCCGGCATCCACCCCGACTGGCTGCTGAACAGTTAAAGAACGCCAGGATCTTTAGTTTTCCCGAGCACTTGTTGCAGACCTCGCCATCGTTTACCCCACGTGCTCCCGCCCGGGCCCCAGTGCAACTGAGAAATATATTGCAGTGCAGCAGGCTGAAGTGCGACTTGGCAGCCGGCCAACACTGCCCACTGCCCTTTATTACGGTATGTGTTTTCAGATATCTATCATGGCCAATGAACAAAACATCCACTAATCATGGCCAGGAATGCGTGCTCTGGACGGAATTGTCATTGTTCTGGGGCGCTTCGAGGATGGAATGTTTGATCAGTGATGGGATTCGGAAACGTTTCCGGGAAGGCCATCGGCTTCTCGGGAGGAGTTTTATCCACTTTTGAAAAAAAAGGAAATTTCACCGATTTTTACTTGGTAAAATCAGGCATTTTTTTTTTGATATTTTCATTTGGATTGGTCTCTAGGAGTTGGTGGGACGATGTATTTCAGCCTTCTACCGAGAAATCTTGTCCACTTCAGAATAGCGGGTAGATCACAACAATCTAGAGGACGGTAGGACTTCGACCAGCGGTCATTTTCAATTCACAGAACCTGGATGCATCATTGAGACTACCCAGGGTAAATGTATTGACGCCAGGTTAATGGTGGGTAAATTTGTATGATGTAGAACGTTTACCCCTGGTAATCTCAATATGCATGCGGCTACAAGAATGTAATAGGGCGTAACTAGTATAGTTCCAAGCAATCTTGAAGAATATCCAAAAAATATGTGGAAAATCCACGGAAAAGACGAAATTCCTTAGAGAAAAAAGTAAATCCTGGTTAGGCAACTTCTTTAGGAAACTCCTAGGACTTGCATGTAATGTTAAAATGCCAGAAAACTGCAAATTTTTACCAGGAAAACTCTTCCACTTCAAGACGACGAGTAGATCAAACGCCATTTTCTCAGGAATGTCCATGGGCTTTATACAGGAGGAAATTCAAAGCCGAATAACGTTCTGCAGGATTCTCCAGTTCTTAGGCAGTAATGACCTGTTTATTGAGCGTATTTTACTGGCAGGACACGGATGTATAATTCAGTTTACCCAGGGTAAATGTAGTGACGCGCATCCAACAATGGGTAAATTTGTGTGTTATTAACACTTTAATTCACATTGGATAGTGACCTTTTCATACAGCATATTTTACTTGCAGAACCTCGATGCATTATTGAGATTACCCACGGTAGACATATCGACTCGCACGTTACCGATGGGTAAATTTCCGTGGTGTTGACACATTTACCCCTGGTAATATTGATGATGCATGCGGCCACAGACACTCCACGAGCGGCTGAAGATTGGCCAGCCCTGACCTGTTTGAACAGGTTCATACAAGAAGCAGGAGATTTGGACAAGAATGAGGACTATGAAGCGTATGAAATGCGGGGATGCGCAGACGATCAGAGCACTACGTTGCACGTGCTGCTATGCACGTTGCAGACCTCAAACACTGGACTCTTCTGCATGTACCTTGCAGAAAAAAACCCAACTTGTCAGCAAATTTTACCCTTGCTGCACACTGCACTGTGCAGTCACTGGCACTGTGTGAAAAGAACTCCCATTTGGGAACTAACTATGTGTGTGCAATTTCCACGCGGTAAAAACAGACCAACCAATTCACACCAAATTTTATACAGTATGTCCGGGACAATGGCAGTGGCAATAAAAACATACAGACAACGAACGAACAGACGACTTAACCAACATATAAAATGTATGTGTGTTTAAAGCGTCAACAGTACACATGTGCTCCAATGGAATTATGGGGTTGGACGAATACAAAATGAATGAAAAAATATAATAATAATATCGAGCTCAATAATATAATAATAATAAATGTATATGTATGTATAGCTCCTGAATTGTTGAGACTCACACGTCAGACGAGTTGCAAATATGGTATGGTTTCACTGGGTTGTGTTTGTGCGTGGGTGGGTGGTGGAGGGGGTGGAACTCTGAACACTAGCGAAGGTAGGTCAACAAAAACTCTATCGCCGGGGTTTTGGGACGGGGTCTGGGGGATTCTGGGAATGTTTCGCGGGGGTGGTTAGCAGTTTTTCGGTAACGTTATAACATCATATGATACATCGTAGTAACATTTAACAAGTATACGTAAATATTAAAGAATACACACATCAGCGCAACCATATAAGGACACTGAGAGCAGAGAGAGAGAGAGAATAAGCGTCTCTTGGAGACCACACATACACACTCACTGGCGGGGCTGGGATCTACATACTGCTGGCGAACTGCTGCTGCTGTGCTGCTGCTGCTGCTGCTGCTGTTGCTCTACAACTCTAGCAGACGAGAGCGCTAGCGCTACATCTCTTAGATACTAAGCGACGGACGGACGCATGCGTGCACGCACGCACGCATGCACGCGCGCATACACGTCTCCATTCATTCAGCAGTGACCAGCTCCCTGCAAATGGCATGTTCCATCATTTCGGCGAACGACTTCTTCGGTGATCCGGCGCTCGCGTATCCGGAATCGTTTTTTGGCGACGGCGAGGAGTCGGACGAGTCGGGCACGTAGCCGTTCACCATACAGAACGCCGTCAACGCTTCCATGCCTTCGATCACTTCGTCGTCGGAGCCGCGTTGTTTGCGCTGAAAGAGAGCTGGATCAGTGAAGTGAACTATATTTTGCCTATGGCTTGGGTTGGGATTGGTAAATTTCATCCAGAATTTAGGGTACTGTGTTTTTTCCAAGGTAAACAAGGCTAAGGCTTGGCACATTCCATCCATAGCTAGGATTCAAATTTTATACAGTGCTAGAAAGGCTAACTCCGCAAAATAATGATGCTTGGCATGGTTGATTATCCTAGAGACAATGTGATATTAGGAGACGCAGACGGCCAAAGTTGGTTTGCTAGCCTGTGCTTGTATGCATCAAGGAGATTACGCTGGGTAAATTTGTTGACGTCCTTGCTAACGATGAGCGAACTGCGCGGAGTTAACATGCTTACCCTGGGTAATCCTAATGATGCATGCGGCCGCTGTTCCCGCCTGGTTATGCTTTCATGAATCCCAATCCAGAACTCGAGTCAAATAGTCTCCTTCTTGAAATTTATTCGCTCACGAAATTGACCTTTTTTTCAAAATTCACGAAATATTGGAATTTTCCAGAAATTTTCCAGAATTTTGCCAAGCTAGGATCCAGAAAAGACACATTGCCTCCAGAAAACGCCGCTTCGTAGAGAAAAAAGAGCCAAAATAGAAATCCCAGTAAATTTCTGTGATCGAGTTTCTTCAGGATTCAGAGGAAAACAATGGATATAAAGCTGCAGCTCTAGATAGGGCCTAAATAGGGCCTGGGCTTTCCTAGATATCTGACCCTGACAGTTGGGGCCATCTGCGGGTCAGGGCCTAAATTCTACTGGAGGTTCAGGCCTAAAAACTACGGACTTGTGTAGGCTGTGGCCATTGTTCGCTTGGATATCCAGCTCTCAGGGTTAGAGCCCCCCGTGAGATTGAGTCTAGATTCTCCTGGGGCCGCATTCACCATTGAGGTTACTCAGGGTAAACGTGTTAATACCATATAAATTTACCCGTACTTAGCACGACCATAACGCACATACCCTGGGTAATCTCAATGATGCATCCAGCCCCTGGATATCCAACTACACGTGCCTTATTTTTACAACCATTGTTCTTACAGCCTCATCCAAGCTAAAACATGGGAAAAGAAGAAAATTCCCCTGGCAAGAAATTTCTACAGCCCCTAGACGCACCAAAGACCCTTTTCCTCCCCGCCTGAAGTGGCTGACTCATCAAACTGCAACCGCACTCCATCACTAACGCTGCAACTTTTTTCCCTCCCAGCAAAGTGGCTTTTTTCCGCTCCACGTACATGAAAATCACAAAATACGCTTTTTATGATGCTCCCCGGGCAGTGTGTTCGCGGTATGTCCGGCGCAAGGCGTCGATAATGTTTATACGATTGCCCTTTTCTCGTCTGCTAGTGGTGGCGGGGATGGGGTGGTCGGGTCGGGTGGCGGTGGTGGTAGAACGGGGGGCGAAGAGTGCATTGGTGCTGCTGCTGTGGCAAACACACAGCCAAGAGAAAAGTATTCTGTGATTTCGCAAGCATTCTTTGCCCTGTGTTCGCAGCGTCCGTCAGTGCTGCCGCAAAAAGGGCAATGCGGATGAGAGAGAGACTACGACGGGGCGACGGGATTCTCCGTCTGGAATACTGCCCAAAACTTCCTCAAAAGTGCACATTCTCGTGATTTTCCGGGCAGTTACGGAATTGGGGACGTCAACAAGGCGCAGTTTGCAGGATATTTCAGAAATATAAGACAGGTTAGGGGAGATACTGATGCAAAAAAAATTGAAATTTACCTGGTACTTAGGGTGATGACGAAAGGGAGAGTCGGGGCCGATGGAGTCGGGCAGATCCTCGTCGCGGATGATTCGCCTCAGAGCGATCGTGGTCGGCTCTTCGATGAGGTCCGCGAGGCGATCCGGCGAGGCCCGCTTGGCCGGCGGCGGGCTGCTGACGCTCAGCACTGAAGCTGAGAAGGAATTCATTCGACGTCACGATCGGCACAGCACTGGGATCACCGCCAGCACCCAGGATGGGCATAGAGCATCTCTCACCTTTCGCAGCGTCCATTCGCAGCTTCTCGTCCAGGTCTTTGGTGGGGGCCTGTTGGCGGATTTTGATCGGGGTGTCGTCTTCTTCGTCCATGAGCATTCGCAGCACGCTACCCTCATTCTCCTCTTCCTGAGTCTTTCGGGAGCGTTTGCGGCGTCGTTCTGGGGTGGCGGCTTGCTGAAAACACGGAATTTATCCCGGAAAAAAGTCTAAAAGATGTTAAATTTTCCATGAGAGTCACCTAATCTCCATATTAAGCTAGTGCATCGGCGGTTAACTAGTTTTTACCCAGCCAAAACTCCCAGAAAACCCGACAACCGATCCAGAGCGCCCCATCATCCACGGATAAGTCAAGCATGGCTCCATGCACGAGATCCCACGCACTTTTACCCTCCAGATATTCTGGAAAATTCTGGATTTACCTTGGAACCCATACCCTTGCACAAACCACGAAATGCCCTAACTCTTTTGGACTGTGACCCTTGCGCGCCCTTTAGATTTGTTATTCCCCCACCTGCTGACATCTCTAGCGAATTAAACCGCGATGATGACAACAGAAGTACTCCAGGGACAGTGCTGCCCTCAGTACAGCATCAAACATCAACCATGGGCAATTCACGTTCTCTACACACACAGAAAAACTCCACCCGGGTGCCCTTTTTGTTGTCGCCGAACGACTCGAAAGCGCTTGTGGTTGGGGGCTGCGGGCCTTAGTGACTTCGCCACCGCCAGAAGCGCGGCGCTACTGAATCACCTCCGGCGGTGCTGTACGTGCAGTGAAAAGCGGTTGTGGTAGAGATGGAATGTTAGTACCTTGGGACGCTGCAGTGCTGCAGCGCTGGAAAAGGCCCGCGGGCGGATGTCCAGCGATGGTGGGGCCATCGACGTCGCTGTGGTGGACGTGCTTTGGCGGAGCTGAAATATTTCCACATAGAGATATTGCCTGAGGCAGGAATGGTAAGGAAATTAGGGCAAAAGCTTACATTGTTGGTCATAAGGCCAAGACTCTCGATGGTGGAGTGCGGAGGGAGTCCGGAAGTGCCCATTGGGCCCATTGGCAGCAGTGGGAACATGGGAAATCCGGGTAGCGGGAACAGGCCCAGTGAGAGCGCCGCCAGCTGATCGTTGGGGATCGTTGGGAATAGCAAACTCTGAGAGGTTGGGATCGAATTCTCGCCGGTGGATCTGTCCTTAGGCTGGAATCATGAACATTTATGGATGTGATGGTACAGTGATGGTATGGTGACGTCATCAGAACTCACCATGCTGTTCTGCAGATTATTCATCATCGAAAAATCTGGCATAGTGGCCAGAAGAGCTTGTAAGTCTAATGTCGG
Organism: Ancylostoma ceylanicum; assembly: GCA_000688135.1. Classification (NCBI taxonomy): domain Eukaryota; kingdom Metazoa; phylum Nematoda; class Chromadorea; order Rhabditida; family Ancylostomatidae; genus Ancylostoma; species Ancylostoma ceylanicum. The sequence continues at coordinate 251,742 of JARK01001446.1, read as the reverse complement.
TGCAATTGTGGACGCGGGTGAACCGTCGTTGTTCATCCTGAAAATCGTGAGTGGTTGGCGACAACTGACACAAACGCCTCAACGGTGACGCGAGCGAGATGATCAAGGCGATGAGTGGCTGGGAGTGGGAGAGAGATAGAGAAGTACATGAGAGCAGCGAAAATGCTGTGAGCGTTTCTGTCTCTATGAGTGTGGTGATGTGGTGGCGGTCCGGTGGGCGTGGCCAACTCGACGCCGCCGCCGACGCCGCCACCCCTCCTCGCGGAAGTACAGAGCTGACGCCGCCGCGAGCCAGTCGAGGAGAGGAAAGTGCGGAAAACAGTGACCTTTTAGGACATATTCACAGAGACACATACACAGTTAAAGTACACAGCCAGCCACACGCTGACGGACAGCCAAGCCTCGGCTTCAGCTGCTGCGGCTGAGGATTCTGCCGCCGCGGCGACGTCAGCGAGGAGGACGAGGAGGAGGGGAAGAAGGAGGAGGTGCAAAGCAAAAATCTGGTTAAATTTGCAGTTTTTCGACGAGTAAAAACGGAAAAAATAGGTTGGACAATAGAAACGATCAGTGGTAAGTGGACCAAAAGTCCTGTCCCAAAAGTTCTGCGAGAACTAAGAAAGGAAACTGTAATGGCAGTCATGAACGAAACCAGGTTAGTAAGATGCCAAAAATTTGACGCCCTGCGCCTCCCAACCTTACATACTCTCTCAGATATCCATTTATGCTAGCTATCGTTATCTTGCCTGGTCAGTGTCTCATAAGTCATAGTCTAGAATTCTTAGTATTTCTGGATTTCTAAGGATTGTAGGCCGGCTTCACAGAAGTTCAGAGGAAATAAAAAGAACTCTCAGTAGAGCGTCAGAACCTATCGTAGTCCAGTAAAAACCATGCAAATGCAGCTCTCCGACAAACTATCACAAAAAACCAAGCGATGCCACTGCAGAGAAGAGAACAGCGTGATGTTTTCGAAATTCCACGCCACCTGTGCTAGAAATTCTGCAACAAATGACCACAACGTTAGCAGAACAAGCCTCCTCGTGGAGCTCAACGCGATCACTGGACATCAGCGCCGACAACGAAGCAAAAACGACTAACTAATGAGGAGTCGGGGGAAAACATGACGTTCTGAATAATACGGCGACGACGACGACGGCAGCGGCACCGCCCACACTACTACTATGCGTCCGCGTCGTCGTCCCCATGTGATCGACGCTTTCCCCTTTTGGAGTGCTGTACGGGGACGGGA
>JARK01001446.1:232776-249669 GCA_000688135.1 Ancylostoma ceylanicum | reverse complement strand
GGTTCCAAGACCCCCGCAAGGGCGGCGCTTTCGTGCAAACGACGGCGAACAGCTGAGGAGAAACTCGCAGCGCTGCAGCCAGGCAGTTCACAGCTCATTTACAGCGTTGTTCAGGCCAGCTGCTTAAGCAATCATCAGCTTAAAAAGAGTGCGTCGAATTTCTCAGCCGCGCTACTGTTAGGATCTGCATCCAGAAGCAGCAGAAAAGTATAAACACCCCGAAGCCCAAAGGCGATGAAATCAGAAGTGCCAGCCCTCGCGGTTCTTGTTAGCTGTGATAGTCCTGAACACTAAGAGGGAAGTGCAAACAACGGACAACAGCAGCACACCGAGGCAGAAAACAAAACAAAGGCCGACACTAGTGCGTGTGCACTAAAACGAAACGAGAGCCAGCGTGCGCGTTCCGGCGGTTCTCAGCACCGCGTACACGTGAATCTGTAGGAATGTGGAAGGGCGTGTTTTAATCCACGGCTTCTTCCCGGGAACGGCTCCGGGCAGCTGCACTTCGTCGGTGCTGGACATTCAGAGAAAATTCGCTGTTAAGTACATAACTGGCAAGTGCATTGAGAGAACGGGGCAAGGTCGACGCCATTAACAGGGGGTAAGTGCCACGGAAGTTATGAAAGCGGCGTAAGGGCAAGGATAGGAGGGGGAACGGAAGGGATAAGTGCAAGTGTAATTCACAAATATAGAAGGTGAATTTGACAAATGAGAGATGGGAAGAATCCAGAGGGAAAGAAGAGCAGCATGACTTGTACAAACTTCCACAGTGTACTTCCACAGTATTGAGAGAAGGATTAAAATCCATGAAATCAGCCGAAAAATAGGATAAAAATGGACACACAAATAGTAGAATGAATGGAGGCTTCGGCAAGATCTCTGAGGGTTCCCGGAAAGGTTCCATAATTCAAAAAAGAGGCTACATCCAGAACTGGGATCATTGAACGCATAAGGAGACGAAACCAGGCTACCAAACTATCTTTCACGTTCTGCGTCTCCTCATTTATGTAGTCTTTCGTATAACCAACCTCATAGTCTCGCCAACTATAGTAGGTTTTGTAGTTGAAGTTTCATGAATCCGGGCCCAGAGTGCAGGAATTTTTCTGGCAAAATATAGCAAATACCACTAATTTTATCATAACCTGCTGGCTGAGACCTATGGACCAATAGCACAAGAAATAGCTACTTCGGCTGGCAAAACTAGTCTAAATCAGGCGTACGGGAAGCGAGAACCTTCTCGGGAACACCCTGAATCCCACAGGGAATGCCTTCGGCTAAGACCTCCAGCATAACCCCATAGATAGCCTCAGGAATCTATAGGCATATGTGGATAGTGTCCGAATAAGGAAGGCCTAGCTGAAGTCGAGTCCAGAATGAAGAACGTCAGCAGCACAGAGTGTGGACGACCGGCCAGCTGCACGGACACGCGTGTGTCTCTTCTGAAATGGGGCGTGGCTACGCGCGTAGTCGTCGACGGCGGGGACGGCGCGGGGGAGAATCGCGCCCCCCATCCCGCCCTTGACGTCGCCGTCGCGCGCGCGAGCGGGCGACGGCGACGCGGCGCGGCGACGACGCGGCGGCGCGCACGCGTAAACATGCCCTTCGCTCTGTTTTTCATTCTCCCCTCCCGGAACTGCGGCCCGCTCGTCCGAGCAGAAAAACTGATCTCTGTCTCAGCGCGCGCGCTGGCGAGCAGCACACACACATACACACGCATGCGTTCATAACAACTCGCTGAGGACGACACCCCGCGCTAGAGTAGACCTGTACTATGGACCAATCCCCGAGAATCCCCCGGGGAAAGGGCATCGCCATGGGCATTTCGAAACTACAACTTCTACCATAGTCGTCATCTTTACCGTAAGATGTTACCCAAGTACAGACGGCCAGGTATTTGTTCAAATGTTCTATTATGACCACGAAGAATATTGTTATGCGTCCACGGCTAAAAATGCTGTCCTTTTGTGTAAATGAACGGAAAAAAGGGGAAAATATGCGAGGACAAACGGGGACAAATAAAACTACATGGTCCAATAACAGTGGCTGGGAATTCAACTGAATAACAGGCAGCTACATAGTGAACAATGTGAAAGGAAGGATCATGTGGGTTAAATCCATATTTGTGGACGATTTCCTTTTCTAAGGGTGGTGAGCAAAATATGGGTTCTTCTAAGGTTCTCAAGGCTTTTTGGGCAAGAAACTTCTGCCGGAAAGTTGGAATTTTACGCCTGTACATATAGCATGTGTTTACTTATTTCCTTTCTTTATTTAACTATCCAAGTACTTATTTAGTTTTCTATTAATATTGTAATAGCGAAACCTCCCAAATACATTTTTTTCGCTTCATCTTGAGCTGATGATTAGAAATTGTTTTTCGTTGTTTTTTTCCTTGAATATATGCATTTTTATTATTTTACCGCTTTCACGCGCTGAAGGTTAAAGGAAAAATAAATTCTGCCTGAAAATTGACGGATCCTTTCTAAAATAACAGATAGGTCCCGCATAACTTCCAAGTAAATTCCGGTTAAATTCCGGTAAGGTTCCGCAACTTTTCTGTCGCATTTTTGTCGCTTTCTCTCGAGAAACGCTGAAGTGAATCCACCCAACTACATTATTTCGTTTGATTTTGAGCTCATAATTAATCTTTTTTTTTTACTTTTCCTTGAAAATTTTCGAAAGAAAAAAAACCGAAGGAAAACTTGAATATTTCCCCATTTTTACGCAATTTTCTTCCTTATTACTCTTAGGAACCCCAAAATTTATGCGAGTCGAAATTTAGCGGACGGTTTCTCCGGCAAAAAAGTAGGGAAATCCAGAATGAATTAATTCGCAAACAGTAAAGATGAAAAGTTCCTCCAGAGGATCAAATTCACCTAGTAATTTATTTCGAATGCGAGTACTACGATAAACGTCACTATTTTTAGTATTATTTTTATTCTATTATTAAAAAACCTGACGTTTTTGTTGAGTGCGCCAGGTGAAAACTCAGACTTTGCTCGGCGTATAGTGGCAAGCAAAAAAACAATAGTGGCTAAATTTAGACAACCTACGTACGTCCTAAATGAGTGAAATTGATGGATTTTACCATATAATTCAGGAAAAATGGGCATGGAATTTTCACCTCAAAGAACTGGTTTTTCCACAACTAGGTTGACCCATTCGTTTTGCAGCTAATGTCGCGAAAACTCATAAATTTTACTGCGTACGGCAAATGAGCATGTGACGCCGAAGCAAGCAAGAGACCACAGTCCAGCCAACGGATCCAGAGGATTCCCGGACAAATGCTTGAACTCGAGGAAAAGATGAATGATTCTGGTGAACTAACGAAGATCTCGGATCTACAAGGTTTAAAAGTGCTAGATGTCCTGAGCAGCCTCGATGTGGTGCCTTAGAGTATAAACGCTCTGGATGTGGAGCCAACATGAGGCAGCGCCTGATGGCGAACTGCAAACGAAAATACGTCTCCGCTCCATTGCTTTGCTCCGGCTGGCGAAGGCGTATTTTCAACGTCAAGTACAGCCGCTCGCCAGTCGACCACTAACCGCGCTGGTCGTCGTCGTTGTTGTCGTCGTCAAAAACAGCCTAAGCCCGCGGCGGCGGTCGCGGCCTGATAGCTGCGGCCCGCGGCTGGATTCAATCGCTTTCGCGTTCGAGCGAGTATGCACTCGAAGGAGTTCGTAATTACGAAAACACGTCACCGAGAAAAATAGCGCCACTCGTGGGCAAAGGGCGCCGGCGCTTTCTGCTTTGATGTAGTGCTCTGGATGATCGCATAAATGGCTTCAATGCCGAGGGGAAAACAAGACAAGGAAATTATTAGCTTGAGGACTACGGGTAAATCACCCGGGGCAGAGTGTGGGCGCGGAACACACACCCCCTCCCCCCCCATAGAACGCTCTCTAGCCCTTTTCTTTTTTCCCCTGTTTTTTCACCCTGCTTATCAAGCTTCCCAAAGGTCAACTAAGTGCAAGTGATTAAACTATGCACTATTCGCTCCAGAAGAAAAGTGCATCGAAGGGAAAGGGCTAGCTACAGATCCTGTGACGTCAGTAGGGGCTCTCAGGATCCTCTTCCTGTGTACTAGCCATCCGGATGAGGTAAAAGACCTGAGCATAAGTTCAACGAGGGTAGGAGTGTTTTTCACCGCTGCCACCAGTCTTCGCGACACATAAACACGTAAAAAGCACTTAGTGCCGTCCTTTATGGCGGTTGCGACCCGTGTCAACACTAATAATCGCACTGAGAACAGCTACGGCTACAATAAACATGTTGTGCTACATCGATTACGCTGATTACCATAGTACTATGGTAGTGTGTGCTCAGGTGTTTCTGGTGTAATTGCGGCCACGATCAAACTACACTACGGCTAATTTCTCTATTAGATTTTTTGTAGCAGTTGGAATACGAGACTGATAGCTAGGAAAGTACTCAAATACAACGTGGTGATTACTAGCTAATCAAAAGCCAAAGGACAACTGGCACAAAAGTAGAATAGAATCAGTTAATGTCACTGCAAGAAGGAGAATTGCATTTGAACGAGCACAAGAACAAGCAAGAAAAGCCCCGCCCCCCGGAGGGGAACAGCTGATCAGCTGACACTTACTGTATAGTGCAGAAGAAATAACAATCAAGTAAGCTGTAGTACGCCGCCGAGCCGCAATAGTACACGCGGACGATTCGTGCGACTGTCCGCATGCATTCAATGCCTCGCGAGGGGGCGGTCCCGCCCCGCCCCTTCGCCTTCGCGCGGGCGCGCGACGTCGTCGCCGGCGCGTGCGAGCGACTCGCCGTCGCCGCCTGCAAAACAAGGCAGGCGGGCCGGCGGGCTGTAAGGGCACGGCGAAGGGCATTTGGGTAAACACATATAACGCTTTCGCAAAGTGCATCAGACCGTTCTGAGGCAGCCCCATACTACACAACCGGCAGCCGCGACGGCCGACGACGAGACGAGCGACGTCAACCACTCACGAGACCCGTGCACTGCTTTTCGCTGGACGACGGCATCAGCACTTGCAACGATTGTCCTAAATAGAGAAATGCCATCGGTTACCACGGGAGAAAGGTCTTAATGGGAGAAAAACACGGAGAAATTACCGATTTGTGGATGATTTGTACAAAAACAGTGACAATTTTAATGGAAGTGTCAAGAGTGCAACGATGTCACCGACTTCCTCATCATTGAACACAATTCAGAATTATTGAAAACCCCGCGAACATACAGTAATACGACGCGAAATCTCTTTTAGTGGTGTTTTTTGGCCGTAGAACGCTATACCTATTAGGGATAGCGCGACCAAGCTTCTTGATTGGCAGGTCCATCGAATTGACCAATCACAGGGCTCGGCAGCACTGCTCTCCTTTCCTCTTGCGCTCCGTATCCGAAAATACTCGCTACGTAACTCTGAGCCCAATTCATCTTTGGTTACCCATGTACATACAACAACTGGGTGTCGACAACATCACGTATGGGTAAAAATGTTGATGGGCGATACGTAAAGAGCAAATTTAGGTAGGCCTAGGCACTTGGGAAATCTCCATGCTTCGCATGCATCATTAAGCGTTTACCCGGGGTAACCTTATTGATGCACCCCGCCCACGATGCATTCGCCTCTTGGGTTATCCCTTTGGGTACTGGTAACCACGGTAGTTCAGAAATATTGTGAATCATTCGTTCGAAATTTTTATATGTCATTCCCACAAGTACTTCATTTGCACAAATGCCTATACTTGTATTTTTTTCCTAGGAAATGCTTACTGTTTACCTCAAGGCGACTATTTGCCCAACCTTCTGGGTAACTCCGGGTAACCGTTTGGGTAGTGGTGATCTGGGTTGTTCTTATCCTAGTAAAAACTTCCCATGTACAACACTGCACACCTGTTTTTCTTGTACTTCTGGGTAACTTTCTGGGTAATGGCAGCCGAGGTAATTCTTGCTGTCCAAGCAAACACGGCTTTGATCAACGCTACATAGATTTTTCTCTGCGAAATACCTTCTCAGCAACACTGGGTAACATCCCGGGGCCGCACGCATCAGCGAAATTACCCAGGGTAAACGGGCAAACACCACTCAAATCTACACATGGCTAACGTGGACGTCAACTCGTTTACCCTGGGTAATCTCGACGATTCATCCAAGCGCCGATTAACGGGGCTGCGTGACAAGACGTACGCTCCTGTGCTGTGATTGGTCGATTCATGTGCGCGTTGCGGCTGCAGCGTTCAAAAGTACGAGCAGCACTGGGGAGAAATAGACAAGTTTTCTGAGCTAAGGTGGGACAGATGAATGTCATGGGAGCCGAAAAGGTGTAAGGAGAGGTCCGCCGGTGTCATTCAATGCGTCGACGTTGAAGGAAGAACCTGGATTTAGGAGGCATGCGCGTGCGGCGCGGTCGCGTCGCGGCGTACGTCTTGACCGCCTCCCGATTAACGGTAACTAGGTGCTTCTTCAAAGCTATCTTAGCGGAAACTTTATAGGTGCAATGCTACGCAAGCGCGTTTTTCCCAGGAGATTCCTTCTGGGTAGACCTGGGTAACCTTCAAGGTATTTCAAGGAAACCTATTCTCAATCACAATTATGCATACCTGCCTGGGAAAAATTTCAGTGATGCATCCAGGCCCAGGAAACAGTAACTTTGGGGCCTTTACTCTAATTTTAGTTGTGTACCGGGTCCAGGGTGTTCTGTTTCAAACATTATTAATCGGTAGTGCATTTTATACCGATGGGTATGACTACCCATTAATAGCAACTGGGTGTAGACGTTAGTTTCATATAAACATGGGGTGCGCGGTAAAGGGTAATTCTGGGTAACCGTGATGGGTATTAATCAAGTGAATTCGAAAATGACGTGTTTCATTCGTTCGTACTTGCTATGAACAGTACTATTTTTCCAAACATCGCTGCAAGAAATCTGTTATTCACTCTACCAGGTCGAAAAACAGAAAAACAAGGACTTTCGAAAGTACAGGACCCGTATTTAAAGTCATCTGACAAGGAAGAGTTGTTTGTGATGGAGTCGAACGCAAAGCCAGCTTGACATTGACGGGAAGACGGGGAAAAAGTGGAGTTGTCGGATTAATAGGATTCCAAGGAATCGCACAAGAGATTCCCAAAAAAAAAGCCGCCCGGCCGGAAATTGCCGCAAAACCCCACGCGTAATTGCCTCTTGCCAGCGTGGATGACCCATCCGGAAACGCCGCACCTCACGGCGTCTAAGACCAGCCGTTCATACATTCACGTGGCGATGCACTTCAGCTTGAAAGTGCATCGAGTGACTCAGCGACCGGCGCTGTTCATCAGTCAGGTCGTCGAGGGCATAAAAGGGCAAACTGCCTTCTGGATTTCATAAGACACCTCCCGGTGTTTGCCAGCGCATAATCAGCAGTGTTTGATTTGGCACCCGCGGATGAGTGTGTTTGCGCTTTTGAGCCACTGGGGCGCGTGAGGCGCGAGCGAGGGTGCGCTTGCGCGGAAGGGACGCGCGTGCGCATGTTCTTGAAGTACATGCAGTAATAAACAGTTACACGCGGAAGTTTATACGCTACGGATCGGCTCAGAAATGGATGTTGACGGTTTAGAATATGGGCGTACTCTGACAAGTAATGCACTCATCAATAGCGGCCAATTTCGTTCGAGTTTCCACGCGTTTTCGAAAATATTTCGTCCATGTCATCGAGCTGCCCTTTTTTGGAATTGTGGATTCAGTCAGGAATATTCATGAGATCCATAGAAATCAGGGATGTGAACGGACAAAAATTTAAATGCTATGGTGAGAAAGACAGAAGAAGGAAGTTGAAAATAGGCTGGTGATCCAGGAGTTCTGGGCATTCCTAAAGGTTTAAACCGAAACCGAAATTGTAAGACCTGGAGTGACTAAAGCGCTCCATGGGCAATATTGTGACCTACTGCCAATCGATGAACAAAGCAGACATCGTGGATAGTGTAAAGAGTGGCGGAGGGCGTATCAGACCTGTCTGAAGGGATGCGATGGCCCGAATCTTTTTCATGATCTCCGCGCTACAAGAGAGGGCCTCTCCCGAAAAAAATTCCGGAAAAATATGGAGAAGTATCTTGCTAAATAAATATGATTTTTATCCAACTTTATTAGTTTATTATTTTTACTTAATATTGTTATTTCTTATTTAGTATTTCACATACACATTTCTAATTTCTAATTTCTATTTCAATTTATTGATTTACTTGTTTTATGTCCTCGTAGGAGACCCAAAAATAGAGACTGGGGGTTTGACCCAGAAAACAGATGCGGATTTCAAAAAAATTAAATTTAAATTAGATAGAAAGGAGACAAAAATTGAGGAAAAACCCCATATTCTCACATTCAGAACTCAAACCGCTCACTCCTAGAATTCCTTCCAGCTGAGCAGCTTTTTTCGTTTTTTTTTGCGATCGAGTCTACAAGGAACTAAAACTATCGAGCCCCGCATGACTCCGCGCGAAGCGGCCAACCCTGAGCAGAGAGCGAGAAGACGGTAGTGCGGCAGACAGCCAGAGTACCGCTGCGCTGTGGAGTGCACGGCGTCGTGCGCCACTGCAGCCAGGAATTCCTGTATCTAAGCGGCCAAAAATCATCGTTTATTTTGTGGACCCACAAGAAACCTGTGCACTTAGAACAGTTCATTCACCTATGGCCCATAGGTTGTTGGTTAAGGTAAAGCAATTGTGGTTTTCTATGGTGTAGTTAGAAAACCAGATTTGCCCTTCTGTCTGAGCACATGCTACGTTAACAACTCAGCTTTTTTTCCTTGATATGCTCACACATTTTCTCACACGGAAAGGTAAATTCATTTCCTGGAACCTGCTAGGAATAAGATTTCTAATAGGTTTTGCTTGATGCTTGTACCAGGAACGCTTCACATAGGGAATTTCTGAGTTTTTATATCAATTATTTATACTTTGTACTTGCACTATGTTAAACACAAGTTGGCGCTGTCTGCCTATTTATAGCTTTATGGGAGGCGTAGAAGGAAGCCTCTCGTGAATCAATGACCGGGGTGTTTTTTCGGGATTTTCCTAGGATTTCAGGAAGAATAAGAACTATAGCTGGTCTTGAAGGGACTTAAGGGCCAGGATGCGTCACTGAAAGGGTGGACATTTGAGGGTATGGTTACCCATGGGTAGCAACTGGGTACAGACAACGTGTCGTCTGCGTAACCACGTTCGTGGATGCCAGGTAAAGAGTGAATATGGGCTCGTTAACACTTTACCAAAGATTGTCCCACGCATTATTGAGGCTACCCAGGGTAAACGTGCTAACACCACATACACATGAACATAGTTGACACAGGATTTAGCATGTTTAACTTGGGTAACTTTGATGATGCATCCATGGCCTGGGTAATCGCAATGATGCACCTTAGCCAGGGTAATCTGTCTCCAACCTTCGGAATCAGTAAAATGTGAGAAAATGTCTCTAGGACCTGTACGAATCATTGGAAAGTTTTGTATTCTTACACCCGTGGGCATGATTACCCATGGATAGCAAGTGGGTATAGCAAATACTTTTGGGTAAAGTATGTTCATGATGCGGGGAACGAGGTAAATTCGGATACGTATACACATTTACCATGGATATTATCAACTAACCCTAGATAGGTGAGTTTTTTCCTTCGGAATCTCCGATGGTATGACTACCCACGGGCTAGCAGTTGGGTAGAGAGAACCACACTCATGGATAAACATGTTGGTGGGTGCTAGGTAAGGGATAAATTCGGACACGTAAACACATCTACCCATGAGCAATCTCGAGTTATACACCCAGCCCTAGATGAGTAAGCTTTTTTCCTGCAGAATCCAGCAGGTTCCCCTACCCTCTCCCCCATAACCATATTGGGGCTATGATTTGAGAGCTCTCGAACTCATGATTTTGAATCTCGGATCAGTCCTAAAACTGAAAGTAGTGAAAAATGAGCCAGATCCAGAGAGGAACAAAGTTCGTCCAAAACCCGCTAGCAACACGGCATTCCTCGCGCGACAATCCCCCATCCCCACTTTATTACCCGCAGAAAAACGGATTTGTCCTTTTCTGTGCTGAGGAGGGAAGAGAAGCAGAATGCACTACGGCCGGCACAAAAACATCATGCCATGACGAAAACTGGTTTTGACTCAAAGTGACCTTTAAAAAGTCTCTCTGTACACAGCAATAGGGCGCTAGTGAGCATATCGCAGGTGGAGAGTCGGTTATGGTGTTGTTTTCCAGCGATGACGGAGCTTGAGCTCCGATCACAGGGGCCTGTTATCGCGCGGCTCGCGCTCTTTGGCGTGGACTTTTGAATGTTTGGTCGCTCTGTTCATGGAGAGCACTGTTAGCGCCCTTTAGTTTTTAGTTTAGCGCGTCTAACGTGCACAAAACAGTGGATGTGATCTCGTGAGATGATGACATGACAGATCACAGTTCCGTTTATCTTTGTGCCGTGAGGTCATCGTGATAGTGAGTTCTGGATTGTCCAGCATGCCTAAGTTTGGTTATCTAGAACTCTTTTCTGAGAAAATCTTAACAAAAACTGGCTTCCTGCCTATGAAGAGCAGTCTCTGGTCATTCTTGAGATTTTGGCATCAGAAGAATCTGCAGGTTGTGCTGAACCCAACGGTATAAATATTGTTATACAAATATCCTAAAGAACCTCTTCCTGACTCGCTTATTTTTGGAGAGTTTGAGGTCCCGCGGGACAACTGCAAAAATCGATACCACATGTGCCACGCCGCGCCTGCTATGGTAGCTGTCGCGTCGAGAATCTCAAACTCTCCGGAAATAAGGCATCCAAAAAGGGGTTTTCCAGTATTTTTGTAAGGGATCGTGTATACCATTTTGATCAGCGTCGCCTGCAGATTCTTCTTATGGCAAAATGTCAAAATCGGTCATGAGGTGTGACACTATCCTTAAGCAAATTTATTCGAAGCTGTTGGAAGTAGAAAAAGGATTTCCATATCATTTCTGGGCAAAGAATATCCTGGGGACGAAATTAGGCCGTTAGGAACAGATCTAAGAGTATCCCCAGACTTCGCCACGACCGCCGTCGATCGCCACATGGATAAAGTAAAGAAGGAGACTCCAGACGAAAGAGGCGATGATCTCCGTTTGGCAGCGATCCATGGCGATTCACGTGGCAATCGATACGTATAATTTCCACGATCCTTTTCTCTTGTATTTCATTTCGATTCATTCTGAACTGGCGAAGTCTGGGGATACTCTAAATCCGCTCCTCGAAATCTCCGGAGTACAAGTGACGGGTTTTGTGGGAATGAACGTCTCTGAGGAGTTCCCGGGAAGGTTCTCAGTTTTCCAGCCTTCCCTGATGAGGACAAGTTTTCCCGCGAACCAGTTGATCTTTGTTGTGCGACCGACTGGCCTTAGGCAACAACAGCAATTAGGGTTCTTTGCTGGGAAATCAAGCAAATTTGTCCGATGTACTTGTCCTGCCATAGAGGTGGAAAGATCAGAATTCATACGACCATTGATACCGCCACATGGTGTCCTTGCCCCGTTTCCACTCTTCCATGGCTGTTTTCTGGACTGCCACTACTGCACTGTGTGAAGGCCACGCTCTCGTTGGCTTCTCACTAACTTTCAATGTTTACCTCAGGAATCGTTAAGCAGAATAACAACGGCGAGCGAAAATGACAGGTTTCGTAGCTATCCTTTGGGATTGTTGGAAAATTCACAGTTTCCCGGGAAAGAGTAGGCAGACGTTGATGAGGAAAAACCCTCGCGACGTCACAGATCCATATGTCAGGCAGACATTTGGTAAAGTTCGCGGGGACGATAGCCATTCGCTAATGGCTCGCTCACGATAATTAGTTTTTGTATCCTAGAAAGGGGCTTCCCCTGGTGGTCCAAGGAAATTTTTGGGAAGAACTCGCAGCTTGAATATTCATGCTCTCAGAAAGGGAAATAATGGCAATTTTCCCGTGATGCCTCACCTTTTTCAAGAATTTCCAGGGGATCATCGGATTTGCCCAGGCGTGTAACACCCCGAAAATTTACCCATTGTTAGTAAGGGCTTCTTAACGTTTACCCTGGGTAATCTCAATGGTGCATCTTGATACAGGCTTGCTTTTGTTTCTTTCAACTTTTTCTCCACAGAAAAATGGTTACGTTTAGGCTTTAGGCGCTACTACTTATGCACCCAACAACCTGGAAAAATTGTATTGATTGCAGGGACATCCCTGCAACGTTCTAGGGATGTTGACCATTATGCGGAAAAATGGGCGGCCTCGATGCTCTACCATTGGCTGCCTGTTTGGCGCCGCCAAACTGTCGCACTTTCAGTGGTTCTTTGCTTCAACCCTCAATTTCTTTTATTTATTTATTTACTTACCGATCAAATTCATGTTGGGGTGTGGGACATGATGAGGCGAAGTGGTACGGGCCGAGTTTCTGTCACTGGTCCTTCTTTAAAAGAGCCCAATCACAGAAGTTCGACCCGCCCCCTTTTGCCTCACCATGACCCACACCCTTCATGTGGCATCCTTGTGAAGAGCTCCACTTCCTTGGTCAAATTTTTTATAAGATCTTCCTCAAAAAAATCGCCACATTCCTAAAGACATAGATAAAGTGACCCAAGGCCAATGTTCTGACCCAATGCGAGCACTACAGTAGCTAAATTTATGCGACATTATTGAGAGCGTAGTCTATCTTGTCTACTCCCACATCTTTGTACTTTTCACTATGCATTCAATACATATTAATAAATACCGTACTTCGCAAAAAGTCGACGTCATTACCAAGTTGAAGCAAATTTATCGCTGAAAGCAGTACCATTTCCTCCTACTCTTTTTATACCACACAAAGTACGGCGATAGTATAAACGTAAAAAAGTCACCTTTACGCTTTCAGGTTTTATATTTGTCCAATTAATAGCTGGCCTGTGAATAGAGGCTTTTCTTGATATTGCATTGTACTTTTGGAACGTAATTGTGGGGGTAAGCGGATGTAGACAGTCTGACGTGTAAGTTCAATTCCTATGAAGTCTAAATGCCATGTGAGGGATAGGCTTCGAAGGATGCTCGTGGGTTTTCTGCAAATGCACTTTTTCCGTCACGTGCTGGACTAAATACAGAGAGAATCTCGGCCAGATATATGCTTGTTTATTTATTTACTTGTTTGTATCCTCAATGAGGAGCCCCAGTAGTTGAAAAGTGTAAACTTGATAACGTGAATAGGAGTAAAAAAGTAGATCAAAACTTGAGAAACTCATTAGCATCTGGAAGGAGTTATTCATATGATTATTTATCTATTTAATAGTGTTTATTATTTTTGTTTACTTATTCGTTTACACCAAAGAATGCTTAGATGCCATACACAGGACTAAAGGGAAAATAGCAGTAATAACCTTCACTCTGTAAGGGGAAGCATCACTCGCGTTGTACCCGAAGGACGGTGCTGCCAAGCTCTATGATTGGTCATTTGCAGGCGAAACAACAGTGACCAATGATAGGGTTATGAATATCACCGTAAGCTGCGATTGGCCACTAGTACGGATTAGCCAATCGCAGAGCGACTGCACCGCCCTTTCCAAGTACTGTGCCAACGCGACAAATTGCACAGAATAAATCAGGTGAAAAACTACAGGTAAACAAAAAGTAAATGTTTAAAAAATAAATAAAATGATTTAAAATCTTCATTGGCTAATATTTAGCAAGCTATTTTTTTGTTTTATTTCTTACATAGCATCTTTGCTTAGCGCATTACTGTGGGTGTAGGGCGTTATACGTGGAATGGGCGGCACGGACGAGCCCCATGATTGGCTATTTAGATGAACTGACCAATCGCAGAGCGCAGCCGTGCCGTCCTTGCCAGGTATAATGCTCCGCACCCCATTATTTTCTATATTTTGAGTGGATATCCCCTCTTTAAACCCCAGGCCTCCCTTCCATCCTACGCAATAGCCTTTTGTGCTCTGAAGTGGTAGTGCATTAAATGTTCTTATACATATACGAGTACATATTTATGATGAATATAATATTTATATTTGGCAGAAATACATAGAATCTAATAAAACTAGGATTATGTAGTAAAAAAGCTATACATTCGAATAAGAATAATATCGTAGGCTGTAATTGGCCGCTAGGACTAGCCGATCGCAGAGCGCGGCTGCACCGCCCTTTTTAGGTACGTACCTTACTAACACAACAAATTACAATGAATAAAAACAAATTCTGAGACTCTTAGCTGCAGATCTCCCAACAACTCTCTGAAAATTACCAGGACAAGGTATCCTGACGAAACCCTAGGATACTCCTTCTCTGACCGCATTCCAGAGTCAAAAGTACGCACAATCCCATGCCTCACCTCATCGGCAGTATGTGCGTTTGAAGTGGGAAAAACTTCCTGGATGGCATCCACGTGCACTGCACTTCCATCTTTCACCTTCCGATTTGCCGCGCGCGCGTTTCTCTCTCATTACTTCGTTGTTGTATGTACGTAGGAAAAGTGCAACTTCTAAAACATATTTCCCTCGTGGTGATGTTTTTGCGAGCGGGTGTTAAGGGCAAAATGCTCGCACACACTCACACAAGAACAGTTCATTGCGGTGCTGCACGTGAGGGATATAAGTTCTCTATTATATTTATCGTTGTTTCATGAGAAAAAATGCACTTTACCTAATAGTCACTGAGGGTATTTCACGTGGATAGGTCTTAGCAGCCTAAAGGTCTCAAATGGGTAACTAGACAACTCTTGCCTTCCCGGGACCTCATGGGAACAGGCTACGAGGCTACAAAAGAGGAGCTCGGGAGGCGTGGGAAAATTCTCCAGCAACGTCCGGCTTCTATTGTGGACAACGTGCCCAATACATGACGCATAGTGATGCAATCGCGTCGCTGCGTCGCGCATCGCGTCGCATCGCGATTCGATGTCCTTGCGATGCACTTTCGGCTCAACCACTCCTCGCCCGACCTTGTGACTGACTGGCCAGCCACGAAAAAATCCCACACATCACAAACCCTACCATTCCAACCAGCCTTGAGCGACCGTGTGGATTTCTGTATGACTAAGCGACAACCGCCCCTGGTTGCACTTTGCATAGTTCTACAAGGACGTGACATTGTCATGGTTGGATGGGTGGGTGGAAGGAGCGGGGGAAGGGGGTGGCAGCAGCTTCCGGAAGGATATCCATGGGATGTTTGTACCCTGAGGGGAAAGAGCAGTTTATAAAGGAGGCGGAAGGAGTGTGGGGTGAGGAGCAACACCCTCATAAACATCGAGTGCAAACAAAGTCTTATCGTCGGTGGCATGATGTTGTGGCGGATGGGAACTCCACCAACAACTTACGGGCACTCTTTGGACTTTGCATTTCTGGGCTGAGATGTCTACGGGGGCGAAAAAGAAGCCAGAGATTTTCTGGAAATTTTCCAATGGTAAAAGGTCTCCATATCTGGAGTAAGATGTCTACATAGAGCATCCTAATTATTATACGAGTCAAACTATGCTAATGTATAGGCCCTAGACAATATCAGCTAAGGAGAAAGGATTAATAGAAAATTTCAGTAATTCAGACCCACTCGCCGCGCCGATTCATCATCCATGCCCTGGCGCTCTGACTGTCTGCGCTTCCGCACACTCTATTTATCTCATAGTCCCCGTTCTCGATCGATACTTTGGTGAAACAAAAGATTTCAAAATTGTGATCTATTTCCCTGCAGGCAAAAATATCCACGCCGTCATTAAGCACAGGACTTTGCCGCCGTTTCCAAAAGTGCGTCTGCTGCAAGCAGCTATTTGTATGCACTGCCTGCAGGGACACTAGCGCCGCTAGACAGAGCAAAATTCGAATTTTGCAACGAAATTTGCAATTTTTCACCATCTCCGTGTGATTTATGATAGGCCTGTCAGGCCTCTGCCTTTTTCTAATAGGGACTTGACACAGAGAGTATAATCTCATGTGGATTTGAGGGTTTCGGCATTTCCATCATCCCAGGCTTGAGGAGAATTAGCCCTGGACCAAGGTGCATCATCGAGGTTACCCAGGGTAAACGTGTGTCCTTGCTCGTGTTAAAGGCAACACCCACGATAATTTTTATCTCTGAAATACTGAATGTTTTGAGCCTGAACGATAGTACTAGTAATTGTATGCAAGTTGCATCGTCGAACCCATGTGCATTCCCAACATACATATAACAAGATAAACAAAGTATCTTTTTACTTTCGGAGTTGCAATGAGTTTTCCCTGGGTAATGATAATGATGTATGCGCCCCTGATCAGGGAGATCAGGGAGGTGTAGGAGGCTCTCACCTCAAAACACGTCTGGACAGGTTAGAACAGGATGCGGGGGGATGAATGGCGAACGGCACCGGCGATGTCAATGAAATATGTGGAGGCGCAGACAGTCAGAGTGCCACGTCAGAACGGGGCGCGTGAGTGGGTCTCGAGCACTGAAATCAGCTGCAAACATGGGTTCTGCTCCAAGTTATTTTTGCTGACTTCACAATTATTGTGGGATTTTTACTCTCAGTTTCCAATACTCAATTTCCCAAATCATAAAGACCCCCTGAATTTTATGAACTTCTGCAATCGATTGAGATTCCGAGTGTTCGGATGCTCGAATTTTTGGAATCCACATGATTTTGATTTATTGGTGACTTCAAATATTCAAATCTTAGCGTAAATGTCTGGATTTCATCCAAAACAGTGAAAACATTATCTGTAATACTATAAACTCAACAAAAAATCAGTGGTGAGATTCATGAACACCCCAAGAAGGTTTTAATCTACCCGATCATCAGTGGTGGGCGCAGAAAGTGGGCGGGAGAGGGGGGGGGCATGGGAAAAATTTGGGGTCTGCGCCGTTTTGGGGACCAGAATGGAAAATAAAAATAATAGAAAATATTAATTACAATAATAAACAATTAATAAAAACTATTCTCAAACTCTCCGGAA
>JARK01001446.1:214856-232080 GCA_000688135.1 Ancylostoma ceylanicum | reverse complement strand
GTTGGAGACTGAACATAAGTATAAATTGAATCTTTGAAGAAGCCTTTAACTTATTCTACTCAATTCTATTGACGGTAGTTGCTTCCTCATTGATTTTACTTCCTGGTACCTCCAAAGGAATCGTGTACCCCGGGACACCTTGCTTCAACTGCCAGTTCGTTCACAGGCGCATTGTCACAAGCCCTTTGTACCACGCGGACCACCACCTTATGACTCATGCCACGGGATGAGCATTCGTATTGCTCAAGTGCAGCCTGTCGTACTTTTCCTCCACCGGATGTTCTCGTTCTCAACTCAAACTGCAGCCGACGCCGCCACCGCAGCCGCTGCTGGTGGAAAATTTTTCTGGCGTCCGCCGTTTTTTCGCGTTTCCCGGAGCGAAGTTGCGCTGCTGTGCACTCTAAAGTACACGTACTTGATGCTTTGCAGCAGAGAAACTCGTTTCTTTTTTGGCCGGCGACGTTTCGAATGGCAAATTGAACTGCCGTGATCAAGTGCAGCGCAATAATAGAAAGGCTGAATGGAGTTCTTGAAGTGCCCTTTTCGCTTACATTACCGTCTCGCGGCTGCTGGAACGCCACGGCCGCCGGCCGGCCGCAGAACATGCCGAGAATAGCAGCAGCAGCCGGCGAAAAGGTCCGCGCGCGGGCGTGTAGGTGCACAGTCTGCAGCCGCGGGCGAACTGTCTGCACGACGGCCTGCAGGTGCATAGCCGGCAGCCGCAGACTTTTAGAGAAGCAGCCGCAGGATGCGGGAGGATTAGGAGCGTCTGGCTGCTGAGACAACTCCTGCAGAGGACATCCACGGAACTCTTGGAGATGTTTTGCTACGTAGATACACACATTGTGCACTGGATGACGTCTGAAACATATGATGTGCTGGGGAGAGCGTCGAGAGGCCGCCGGCCGTGGTTGTCAACATGTAATTTGTCCTCGCACTGGATTCCCACCGTCTACCCTTCCAATCCTCTTCACATCAAAACCAATAAGCCGGGCAAAATTGTTGTCCTTTTTTGGTCACTTCCGCGTTTTGAAGCCGGAATCAATGGAATAAAGCCATAATTGGCAATGGCATGGAATATTAAGAGCTAAGGGTGCATGGTAAAAGGAAGTTCTGAGAGAGTACACATTTGTTCCCTGCGGAAAAAGTGGAAATGCAGTTGTAGGGACACCATAATTGGCAGAGAGCTCTATGTGGCCATATAAAGAGCAAAAAACTACTTGGGATGGGTGAAAAATGTCCAGAATTGCTCGTGGATATCCGAGGAATGCCTCATATTTGTCCTACAGATAGATCTACTCATGGTCTCATGGTTACACAGAGGATCCTTGCCAGAAGCGAGGATTTTCGTAACGACAGGAGCAACAAAGGCGATTTCTGGAGCAATCTAATCAGGATAAGCCAAGAATTCTTTCTGTGGGAGCTTACCATGGATTGGGAAAGGGACTGAGAGGAAATGATGTGGATAGTCAGGCGTTGGAAGAAGGGAGTAGTCCTAAGTAAGGGAAATTCTGAGGGACGAGAATAGCAAATACTGGCCGGGTGCCGTCCAAATAACTAAAGTTGTGGAAATTTAGAAGATACATGCCTGGAATAGGTCAATGTCCATCAATTTCCCGGATGAGCAATCGGGATTCCGGCCATCTTTGCTTGGGAAGCAGGTATGGATCCTACATACAGTGCCAGCGCATTTTAACAGAAATAAGGGACAGGAAGTGTGCTCAGGCGTAAAATTTATCAATAATGATAATTTAAGGATCTCAATCCGTGAAAGTCATCCAGTAGCTTCAAGTTCCACGGAATAATCACGCTGCGTCGGGTTGCTTTCCATGCTGAGATGATTTATGCTGGGCCTGGATGCACTATTGCGATTACCCAGGGTAAACGTGTCCATATCGCACAAGTTTACCCATCATCAGCACGGGATCTACACGTTTACCATAGGTACCCTCAATGATGAAAAACCACAAGATCAAACCACAAGATGGGTAACTTAATGTGATGTTAACACGTTTACCCTGGGTAATCTCAACGGTGCACACGGCCCATGTGTGAATGTGTTGACGCCCGTGTTGGGTAAATCTGTGCAGCGTTAGAACGCCTACGTTGGGTAATCTTGATGGTGCATGCGACCATTGGTGAGTCCGAACCTTTGCTTTCTGGATAATTTTGGGGTAACGTCTGCACCATGCTCTCCCTGAACAAGTTCTGGGTAACGTCTGCACCAATAATGTCCCATTAGAAACCCTCTCGTCCAGTCCAGCTGAAGGTGAAGCGAAGTTTTTTTTTAAATGGCGGACGAATCTGACTTAAATTTTGGGTTAACCTTGTAGATTCCGGGTAAATTCCACAGGAAGATGCCACCGGAGCACTTCAGCCAGCGTTTTGGGCCGCGCGCATCATTGGGATTACCCAGAGTAAAAGTGTCAGGGCCGCACGAAATTACCCAATGCTAGTATGGGCGTGAACGGGTTTACCCTGGGTAATCTCAACGATGCATGCTAGACCTGCTTACGTTTGCTGAGGCTTACGAAGTTTTTCCAAGCGTGGATCCCTCGATTATGGATTTTTCCTCATCCTGAAGGCAGCGGATCTCTAAGAATTGATTTTTGGGTAAATATCCCTTAAATTTTGACTTTGTGGGACTTTGGATTTCCGATCGAAAGCACCAATCAGCACCACAGATCAACAACATGCCATGTGTTCATTGGTTGATAACACGGTGGATTCTGCAGGGACACAAATGAAAGTGCACCTTTTCAACCCCAACCCTAAATATAGCCCACTTCTGGGGATACTGTTGGCCTGCGATGTGACTGCCTAGGGAAGCAGAGATCCAGTCGTGTTTCTGGCGGTGCTGCGTCGCCCGAAATTCGGCAGGATGTTGTCGGCTTCGGGCAACAATGGCTTCTATTGAGTGCGGTGGAGGTCTCTGCCGTCGCTTCCAAAACAAAAAGGGCAGCAGCTGAGAGTTCGGCTGCTCGAGCAGTGCTGTGTTTCAAGTGCTGCTAGATAATCAACCGATTGCTTGTTTTCCATAAATCCCCCGCTCGAATCCTAGTTCCGGGTGGGATGAGCTGCAAGGGGAGACGACCTTTTGCGGACTTCTAACAAATACGCTCCAACGCGGAAAGGCAAGCGAACACACCTGTTATCGCTTCAGACACACGTGCTTAGCATGTCCTGGATAGCACAAGAACTAAAAGTCGATTTAGAGCCAGCCGCGCGGCGATTAAATGCTCTTGCCCTTGCTGCTTAGTCAAATTCAATCCACGATGTTCTTGCCTTTTGAGGCGCTCTATGGCGATGTAGCGAAAATTGGCCATGATAGGATAGCGGCGCTCTTGGAACGCCGAGCCGAGCGTCTTTCTTCGAAAACAACTTAATCTCCGTCCTTTAATTCACTTAGACGTTAGACGGCTACTGTATCGCCAGTGAAGTGCTGAGATGAGGGGATCGTCAGGGCATAGTGGGCCATTAAAACGTTTAGAACGAGGCAGGCCTCAATTTTTGGACGGATATACTTCCTTAATGCATTTTCCCACATGTTTTCCACAATGAAATCTTGGAAAATTTTCTCCAAGTAGCGCTTCTAGGAATAATAGCAACTTTTTTTTCTCAATTTTCAATTTTTTAAGGTAAAGTTTTTCTCAGAATTCTTGTAATTATTCGGGCATTATTCAGCCTACATATTCCGAGAAAAATTCCCTCATGTCCCCGTTGAACTCCTCGCAGTCCCTAGAAGTTGTTCAAAAACCACCGTTCTCCTGAGACTGCGATACTTCAGGGTTCTCACAATGAATAGGGAGGGATTTTCCCCCATAATTGGTGGAAATGGGATGTGCTTTGTTGCTGCTTCAACCAGCCAGAGTCTTACGAATTAATAGCTAATAGAAGCGGTTCTAGGTTACTCCGCTACCTCTGGAAAATTTCCCAGAATATTCCAGGGACCGCATGCATCATTGAGATTACCCAGTGTAAAAGTTTTGACCCCAAACAAGTCTACCCATCGTTAACTTGCACGTCAACACGCTTATCCTGGGTAATCTCAACACCGGTACAGGTTGGTGTTATCTGTTAAAAATCTGGAGAAATTCCACTGGTACCTCACGCTATTTCCGGGACTATGTCGGGAACCTTGGTGAAATACCTTAAGAACTACCGGTTGCTTTAGCGGGTACTATGATAGAGGTCTAAGAGAGATGTTCATCCGCCTAAGCCTCTAAAAACCTTATCCTCCATTTGTGGGATTCACGAACTTTCGCGGGTGGTGATCTACCTACCTATCAGTGGCGGACGCAGAAAGTGGGCGGGAGGGGGGCGTGGGAACAAAAATTGGGGTCTCCGCTGTTTTGGGGACTCAGACGGAAAATAAAATTAATAAAAATATCAATTTTAATAATAAATAATAAATAATAAATAATAAATAATAAATAATAAATATTTTAGAAATGATAATAAAAATAAACAAATAAAAATTAACTAATACAAGATTTTTATATGTATTGTAAAGTAATTTCAAAAATTTGGCGAACCATTCTCGCGGGGGAATATTTTTTATATTTTGATGTAGTCTCTAGTGTGTTTTTTGTAGCTGTACGTTGACTGCGTATTAATTGCCTGTAACTTGCTAGTAATTTGCAGTTTTTTGCCCCATGATCTACAAAGAAATACCCATTCATCGGCTGTCGATTAACTGCTTATCGATTCTCAGTGTTTTGCCAATTTCTTATTGCCTGTCCCATAAGTGGCGGCTTCCATTAGAATGACGTTTGCAAGTTGTTTGAAAAAAAGGCAGACATTTCGCTGAGCAGGCCCGTAATTACTACTATTATGATTTTTCCCAACTATAGGTTTACCTATTTCTTAAAAAAAATACACAGTAATTGTCTGGCATTTGCTGGAACATTGCTCTTCAGTTGCTAACCAACAGCCTGTGGTTAGCCAGCCATTCGACGGCATTTTTCTGGCAAATACAGAATTTTTACACTCCTACAGTATTCACTCAATTGATTAACAATTCCTAAGCATCCAAGGGGATTAGGTGGTCAATAGCGTCTTCTTCCTAGGATCGCATCTTCCTGGTTCGCGGGCTATTTTCAGTGTTTCAGACTAATTTACCTCTACATCTTGGGTAAATACGTGCGACGTCATTTTAATGATGATGCGATGTTTTCCCACATGTGATAGCTGCAGCGATGCGTAACATGAGAATTAATACGTCTGTGTGTGTTTTGTCAGCAAACACACCAGGAACGAGGAACCACGAGCTGGTGCGTTTTGTCCCAGAATGTCTAGCGAAGTCATCGACTGGTAACCGGCTATTTTCTGGATGCAGATCTGCTAAATTTACGGAGCACATGCTAGTGGATTGCAAGGTAGACGCCGCGTAACCACTGCATGTAAGACATCAGTCATCGGCGAAACTGACGATTTGCATCGTCGTTACGGAAATACCGACGTCATTCTCGGTCGGTGATGGATTACCCAGCTGCAGGTTGCAGATTGTGGTGGCCAGAAGAACTAGGAGGACTACTATTCATTCATTCCTACTCATTTATTCAGTCTTTCAACTTGGAGGGATTTTTCCACCTGCCGCCTCACTTATTTNCTCGTTTCGTGCCCAATTCACGTGGTGCTGCTCCTTCAGTAAAAATAGCCACAAGAGTGCGAACAGCTCATTTCCCACTTGTGGACGCTGTCAGTGGGATGTTTTCGTTCACATCTGGGCACTTGGGGGAATCACATCAATCTAGGTGACGTCATCGTGAAAATTGCAGGTGCTCGTTGTTGTGTATTCGTCCGAACATGGTCGCGGGGCGCTGCCGAAGCAGCTACCCTTTCTATTTGCGCCCCCGTGGCCCGCAGCGGGGCGACCGGCGATCTTTGGAACACGAAAACGGGCAACGCAGATCTCTGAACGGGCGACCGCGACGACGCTGGGCAGCGCTTGTTGTTCGGAACTCGGCGCGTCAGCGGTGGTCGTCGCTCGGCGATACCGAGAACATGCACACAGCTTCAAGGGAAATGTCGAACTACACGCTCACGCGAGCACTGACGACTTCGGGGTAGAGTAAAATAGTCGACTAACGACTAGTATGGCTGAGATCCTCATTCTGGGAATGTAAACCCCTACCAGGAATCCTGTAAATAGCCCTTAAATACTGCTCGAAGAAACAAGAGCTGCTTTCCAGTGTTTCGCAACAACGACAGGGACTAGCGTTCCTGTTTGGGAAGCCTATACAAAAGTGCACCACGATTTTTCACTGACTTACGAGTCAGTGCTTAGTTGAGGACAAAAGCGGAGGCGAAGTGCACGTATATAAACGCTAATCATGACAGAAATAGGGGGTAACCGCGATTTACCCGGGAAAATTATAGCAATTTAGGTAACAGTGCACTGCACTGTCAGAATAAAGGCACAAGGCACAATGGAGCCCAGCAAACCAGCTTTGGCCTGGATGAGGCATTGATTCCATGAATTTTTTCCAGGGAAACGTGGAATGAACAGCTGTGAGAGCTTGGAGAGGAAATTCTATTGATGTGGCATAATTAATGGGAAGAAATGGAGTAATCGGATTTCCCCCCGCAATTTTCTCCAAGGCAACCTATCGCTGACTCAGTGAAAGGGTTCCACGAACTCAAGGTCATTCGGGATCAAAAATGGCTAGAAGCAGACTGGAAGAATGCGTCAGCGAATCTATCTAATGGTAATCATATGCTAGCATGTGGTAAATATCCCCGCAAGGGGGATAAACACCACACGAAAACAACGCGGTTTAGTTCCTTGTCGGCAGGAAGAACTAGCTACGTAGCAGCTCGTTCCGGACTTGTATCTGGTGTGGTTAGCATTACATGGAAGAGTGGTTACGTATCCATTTCCAGGTGTCTCTATCCACATTGATACAAGGTTAAATTTGCCCGATTACATGCTGTTCCAAATGTAGTGAGTTGGAGAGAAAACGGGAATTCATGAAGGGCAAAAATATCCAGTTGCGAAATGCCCGGATAAACATGTCTACGGACAAGATTTTATGAGATAACAAATTTGACAACAGTGACTGAGTATTGATTTCAAAGTATTTTTCTCCACATTGGTATACGGAAAAATTTGCCTATCCGCGCTGTTGTGCTCCTTGAGGGCATGTGGTGAGTTGAAGAGAAAACGGGAAATGGTGAAGGATAAAAAATATCCTGCTGGTGAAATGCCTGGCTAACATGTACGCGGATAAGATTTTATAGGGCAACAGCCTGGACAACAGCGGTTACGCATCCATTTTGAAGGGTCTCTCCACTTTGATGTTCGGAAAAATTCGCCCGTCTGAGTACTGTGTACCTGGAGAGAACGTGATAAAAAGATATCTTGCAGCGAAATGCCTGGATAAACGTATCCACGGATAAGACCTTATAGGACAACAGCTTGAACAACAGCGACCACGTATCTACATATTTCACAGTGTCTTTATCCACTTGGGCGATCGGAAAAATTTGCCCGTCACGTATTGTTCCAAATGTAGGGAGTTGGGGATGAATTGGGAATTTACGATGGACAAAATTTTCCTGCACGGAAATGCCTGGGTAAACATGTCCGCTGATAAGATTCCACTGGACAATAATGCATCCGAGTCATATTAACACTTTAAGTTATTTTCCTGCTTATTTATTTATTTATTTACTTGGTGGGTCCAGGGCAGAGTAACCCTCAGAGCGCGTTTATCCGGGTGGATAAACTAAACTGGATACATGACCTGGACACATGGAAACGAGTCTAAAGGTCATTGATTTTGTTTTTTTTTTCAGCTCTCTAATTATCAAACTATTTTTGCCTTTTTATCCCTCTACTTATTAAACCTTATAGGTTGAGCCGATCAGAAACATATGAAAGCTTTTTTTTGTTGACTAGTTCTCACAGCCTGTTCATCATAAGTTAGAGGAGCTGTGACGCTGGTCTTTGGACAGGGTATGGTTCCAGGTGATTTTTTGCACCAAAGCAGGTGAAACTCATGCTATGTTGCGAAGGGAAATAGGCTCATAAGCACAATGTATAGTGTATAATTTAGGCTGAACTTCAAGTTTCAGTCTCATTCAGTCGTACTTTTTTCCCCGATTGCTATCTTACAGAGCTCCTACGGTAGAGCAAATAAAAAATCAATAATATTGATCAAACTCACTAAATAAACTGATGTATGGAGTTGCAGAGGCCAAATATAATAACCAGAAATGTTTCTATCGAAAAATACTACATATACCGTCAGACACCCTAAAGAGTGCGCCTATGGTTTCGTCCGCAACTGCGGATGCGGCGCGGTTTCATTCGGCTGATTTGCTTATTCGAATTGTTGCACTTTCGTCTGTATGTTCTCACATTGAGAATATGGTGATATCCCTACCAGGGCTGCGTATTATTAACTTAACGAATTAACGTATTAACGAAATTTGAGATTTTTTTAAAGCACCGAATTAACGCATTAACGGAATTTGAGATTTTTCACTCTACCATTTTGGTGTTTTCCTACTCTAACTCCATAAAGTTATTACTAGTCGGCTATTAGATGATGCGGCGGTCTCCTATCGATCGAATCAGCTGATCAGCACTGCATCGCGGTCGCGATTGCAGACAAAGTCACAGATGCACTTTCCAAGCTACCGGACTTTACATATTTCATAGGAACGCCACTATTCTGATCCTAAAATCCTCAAGGACTTCTTGTATTAGGCACATGGCCAAAGAGTAGCTTGTCTACGAAGTAAACAATCCCATATATGGCTATTCGCTAGCTGCGTATTTTCCACGAACCGACGCGGTCCTTGTTATCGCTGTGCTCATAACCAAGACAGATGATGTCCTTATGTTCCCCTTGCAAACGTCTTCTCGTTCTCGGAAGTGCACTTATGTGTGAGAAGATAAAATGTGGGCTGTTGGGGTGTCTCGAGAGAGAGAGGACAGGAGATTTCACGTCCCAACGGAAAATATTTGTCACAACGCGGCATATGCATGTGTTGGGAGCGATCGTTATGCTGTGGAAGATTAAACCACAATGAAAAGGAAAAGGACGACGGGTGGACGACGCACTTTTGCGTACTGGCGCGTTGTTTACCCAGTTCTGGTGCGCGCGCGGGGAAAACAACTTAGTGGTTTTTTCCTGGATCAACCCTATATAGGGGTTTAATTAAAGTCATTGAGCTTGACGCGCGATATGCCGGAGATCAACGGTTTGTTTGGGGGTGTTTTGGGTGGCGCCGAGAGCTGGAATGGAAATATTATACATAGCTCTATGGAAATATGGAAAATTGCTCATGAATATTACTCATTGATTTCCAGTGCTCCTGGTATTCACAGGTCTACCCGCGCTCCCAAAGTGGACGAGTTTTCCGGTTAAAATGGGTGGAATTTGTAAAAATGAGCAGTCTCAGCCGCCAGTGGAATATACTGCGAGATATAACATATTTCGCTGGGAAAACTTACCCACTCTGGATGAGCAGAAAGCTTAAAACCT
Organism: Ancylostoma ceylanicum; assembly: GCA_000688135.1. NCBI lineage: Eukaryota > Metazoa > Nematoda > Chromadorea > Rhabditida > Ancylostomatidae > Ancylostoma > Ancylostoma ceylanicum. The sequence continues at coordinate 222,583 of JARK01001446.1, read as the reverse complement.
TCCCGGCAGCCTTCATGGATACGGGCACAGGTGTTCCATGGAAGAAGAATGCTCCAGGCTTTTTAGGGAGGGGGGTTAGCCTTGAATTGCCAAACAGTCGGGGATAAATCTATGGATTTTACCTTTTTAGTGGTGGAAAAATCTTTTTTTTTTAAATTTGAATTATTCGTTCAAATGCTCTAGACTGTGCTAGAGAGAAAATGGAGAAAAATGTGCTCTAAGGAGAAAAAGTTGTCCAAAACACAAATCGCCCTTGAAACGATTACCGGACACTTACCGCCATGGGCCCGGATGCTCCATTGAGATTACCAAGGGTAAACGTGTCGACACCCATGCTAATGATGGGTAAGTTTGTATTATGCCAACAGGTTCACCATGGGTAAGCTCAGTGATGCGTGCAGCCCCTGATTTCCTGGCTAACTCAGGAAATCCGCATCATTTTGGATAATGGACAATATTGTAGGTAAGCACTTACCACCCTTGAAACGAGTACCGGACACTTACCACCCGCGCGCGTCAAACCCAAGTAGCTGAGGGTATATGGAACCGCCAATCCCGAACTTTCTACGGGATCGAGAGTTCCTTTTCGATCTAAGATGATCAATAAGGTGTTAGAATGAGTTATGGCATCTTTAGGACCATATTCAGCTCTTTTTACCCAAGTTCAAAAAAGGCAAAACGGCCTGACGCTACGAGTGGTAAATGTCCGTAGACGCCATTAAAACCCGATGTTCTGCCTTACCCTTCCATAAGTTATTACCCTTGTGACGACGAATGTGACCCAAGGTGCTTCATAAGCCTTATCTCTTGCAAAATTCTCAGGCCTATCCCTGTGATCCTTGTTTTTCCAGGACACTAATGAATATTAACAAGCAGCTAATTTATCTAATGAAGGTCCGATGTAGTTCGTCGGATGCACTCCTCGGATAAGCGACGGAAGTGGATTTGTGATAGACGTAATCCTATAATCGCACCCGAGTCAACAGCAGAAGTACAAAAGCGAATTTTCCGTAATTACGTACTATTGTGGGGGCAGAACCGGGGAATTGCTAGAATTGAGGTGGCGTTCTTGAATCGTAAGAAGTAAAAAAAGATCAAACATCAACGGAATAGAAAAAATAGGAATTTTCAACGAGTAAAAATTAATTTCTTCCATAAGTCCCTCTCCTGGACGTCCACTCAGGCGTGAATGACGTCATCGGTGCTGTTCAACAGATCAGCTGAGCGCCGGCTCGTATTCAAATGTACGACTGTAATGGATGTTTTTGTGTGAACGTTCTCACGACGTCGTAATGCGTCTCGTTATTGATTTCGTAGTGTGATTCTGGAAGATCCACTGGGAACAGAGGGGAACCTATGGGAGTCTGAGACTTCTTGGAAGTTGAGAGGGTCCGGGAGCGCAATAGGAATCCATAAATGGAAGGAAAAATTTTACACCGGAGATTCCCTGGAAGATCTGACCAGGAAAAATTAGTAGGATGAGAATTTTTAGTGCTGTAACACTGTCTAACCACTGGCGACCTATAACCCGATAGCTTACCCTATGTGGAGATTCCATGACTCATATAGTTTACTTCAGCGGTCGCATGTATCATTGAGATCATTGAGCCAAGGTAGTCTTGTTAACACCACACAAATGTACCTAAGGTTAACACGGCGTCAAAGTTTACCCTGGCTAATCCCAACTATGCATCCAGCCTCAGACATTGACCCAGCTTCGAGAGAACAAAATCAAGGATGCCGTTGGAGTCGAATCGTTTATCAGTTTCCCATGTCCGGTCGTCAATGAACCTTGGCATTGTACATCAGTATGACACATCAATTTGTTAGCCTGCACAAGNNAACACTAGGAAAATGTTTCGCCAACATATTCTCTTGCCTTTTGTGTCGCCAAACACACCTACGGTCCATTCTCCTGGAAAATGTCTTGCCAAGCAAGATTTCAACCCGTAAAATGTCTTGCCAAACACATTCTCTTGCCAAATAGGTCGCCATTTGACTTCAGAGCAGACTCGTTTTTTGACCAAAATATTGAGTGCAACACAGTTGCAGTAAGAGTTTGCTTGTGCTGAAAGCAATAAAATCATTGATAATGCCCAGAGTAATGGAATTAAGTAGATTCAATGCGAAATGACCAATACATATTGTTTACAAGTCACATTGCACTGCTAATACTTGTTTTATAAAAACGCACACGTCCGGATCCGCACATGCCCGCGGTGGCGAACCGACGCTCCACCTCGGGCGTACCGTGGATCCACCGCGGGCAAAAAGTTCAGAGTAGTCCATATGTATCAAAATCGCAAAGTACTATGCTCCTCGTGAAGTACAGCGGCAAGCTACACTATTACTATTTAAACAACTATATTGAGTGCAGAGAATTGAGGTTGAAGAAAGTTTCTGACACATAACCATATACGTGAGGAGGTCAGGCGGTGAAACGGAAAATAGCCGCCTTCCTTTGAAGAGGGTGTTTGAGATGATGGTACAACATTGGGATTTCAAGAAATGGCGCGTATTCCTGCGTGTGCACCACTGTGTGGAGCTTAGAGAAGGTTTTACTAAGGTAAGACTGTGGGCAGCTCCACGCTGAACGATGCTCACCTAATCATTTCAACTTAGTCGTCTGGTCTATCCTATATACCACACTTGCGAGCGATCTTGTAAACCATTCCACGAAGGTGATAGATCTCACGGTCACTGCAGAAGCGGCAGTTCTCTATGTCACATCTGTTCTCGTATATGTGAGCTAACGTCAGAATCTATCCAGGAGTGGGAGGCCTAGATATTAGTTGCAATGGGTCCGTATCTCAATAAGTACATTTAGAAATAAGCTGACATCGTCATGAAGAGATGCGGATTCTCCGTGCGACTACCAACCTCCTTAGTTTATGCAAATTATTGACGTTTACATTTCTAGCATTTTCCCTTATTTTTTCGAATTATTTATGTGTTCAGAGGTTTGAACGATGTCTGCTCGCTGCTGAAAGCTGTTCGAAATGGATAGGCGCACTCACTGAAGAACTCACTCCCTTGTACACATTCACTTACAATACGGTCTTATGTATGCAATTCTTTAGTAATAAATGTTCTCGTTCAATGTGCAGTCAGTTACAGTAAAATCTTTCGAAGCGGGCATTTGCGCACTTGTACGACAACGCGATCATGATTAATGGATTATGGGTCTAAAAAGCAACGATAGGAACGGGTACAGTGTGGTTTATTTTTCTGAGAGAAGTCAGCAGATAAAAAGAAGCATGGGCCTTCCTTGAACGAATTGGCACTTGCACAGTGGTAAGATATAATGCGTGATTACTACTGGATGGGTCACGATTATGATTATGCCAATTAGCAGTTTTGCAACAAGTTAGCGATTAATGGATCAGTATAAGCAAGTAGTGCGCATGACAAGACAATTGCACAACTACATATATGAAATTCGTTCACCTATACCCTGAACAAGCACAAGACCGAAGAGGGTGGATACATGGAAAAGAGTGTACCATTCAACAATCCCGTTCAAAACGAAGAAGAACGACCAGGAATTGCGCAAGCAGCGTTTGGCTAATAAATCGCTGCTGGACCCACTCGCTCTGGGGCTTCTCGCATTGCGAATGTTTTTGCAATGTTCGAACAGGTTTCAGGCACTATCTCACTTCTTCTGCCTAAAACCTCAAAATCTAAAATTCACCTGAAACTTTGTCTAGAAGGGTTATTTGACATGCAGATCACGAATGTCATACTCTATTTCTACCGTAACTCCATCTTTGTAGGGTTAAGGTAAGCATGCGGTAGCATACGGTATATCACAATATTTATTTCATTTTTATTCATTTTCACTACAAAGTGCCAAGGGCACAATGCTACCCTTCAAAATGAAGGTACAAAACAAAAGTGGCAACTGTTCAGGAGATTTATGGAAGCATCATTGGAAAGTGCAAGTTTATATGTATTATATCTGGATTGCAGTCTAAACGAGGCATTCATACGTATCGGACCTAGTTGCTCCCACTAACATATCTCCCAAAACTTTGCATAGAGGGGTTATCTCTAGTGCTGATCACGAAAATCAATTTTAGTTCTCACGAAATTGTCATTTTCTCATCGGAAATTACTATTCTTCCCAATCTGCTATGGTACTGTTATCGTAATAGTGTAAAAATGGGGTTATGGCACAAAATGGATATTGTAGTCATGAACAGCACATGGAATGACTCCCCTATGCGAAGTTTCGGAAGATTTTGTGATATACAGTAAGCTACCGTATACCTAATGTTACCCTGCAAGAATGAGGTTATGGTAGAAAATGCGTATGATATTCGTGATCAGCATGTCAGATAACTCTACTAGACAGAGTTTCAGGTGAATTTCCGATTTTGAGATTTTGGGGCAGAAGAAGGGGAATAGCACCGAGGTGGTAGTAGACCTACTGAAACTCACTCAATGATTAACGTCAACTGACAGCTAACTCCCTCCAAACGAGGAACTCCGGGATTGGTGATGTAAGCTTTATTGTGTGGAATATGGTCCTGTAAGTATGGCGGATGACTACCAGGACGAAACCGGGACCATACTTGCAGGTAAACTTACAGTTCGAAACTCCTGATGGGTAGAAGGTTTTGTTAAAGCCTCATCATTCAAGGATCAAGATTGTGAGTTAGCTCGTAGCTTGTTCACGGTTGCAAACCAGAGCTGACAGTCAACTACGACCTACGACTCATCGTTTCGTCGTCATTTCAAGAGGTTTACTACCACCTCCGGTTTTTTTTTCATCCTTGCGCAGTTCACTCCTCTGCGGTGCTTATAGCTAGAGGACGTTTTCCCTTATTTCATGCAAACTCCCAAATATTACCTTGAATCTATTGAAACGATATAAATAAGTGAAAGTAAAACACACCCTGTTTACATCTGTTTTAATGTGAGTAAAGTTATAAGAACATATATGAGAATATGGTAGCTACTTTCTTTTCTCAGTCTCTATTTTGTCAAAACCCCTTGAGCGCGCACCGCTTTGAGCTGGAGCCCCCTACGACTAGGTTATTCCTAGTCATCAAATTTACATCAACAGCGGATTCATTTGTCTGCGGTAATCCTACGAATCGAGGTGGCATGTCAGCGTAAACAAATATAATGTTGTTGTTTCTCAAACACATAGTCTGGTGAGTTAGTCACTGATCCAGTGACTCAACCATTTGTTAGCACAAATGATGACTATATTGGAGCAGTGATTAACAGTGATAATTTCGTGCTCTGTTTGGACTGCATCGCGGTCCAACGAGGTTTGATGGCTCACTAACACACTTTCTTTACTAACTATTCATTTAACTACATCAGGGAAGAGTGAAAATGCAAAGATAGAAAATGGGTAGTTTGGAAGAGTGGTGTTTCACGCTTCAGACGTTAATTGCCAATAAACATGTGAGTACAGTATACTTGTCTGTCAGATGGATAACGTTGTTTGTTGCAAGTGACCCGTGACAGGAGGCCGGTCGAAGGATGCCTGAGACTTTTTATATCTATCTAACTATGCCCGTGGAGAGCCTTTTATAATCTCCGCAGGCGTAGGCGGATGTGAGGGTGAATCACAACACATCCTGAATTATTTCGGGTGAGACGGGCGCCGAACACAATGAATAACACTTTTCAATATTTAAATCCTTCCATAGATTTCACTCTAGATGTACTTTATGATCTTTCCTCACGGCGACTGGGGTGTTCCCAGCTATTTGCAGCCATCTTGGGAACAACCGCAGCTGACCCAATTGCACCTTTGGAAATAGCATCGCGGTAGGTTTATATATATTTATATATTCATTGCATGAGGTAGAACACTCATGTGCAGGGAAACCCTCCCCAATATAACGACAAATAACATCATTAAACGTGAGAAAATGAACAGATAAGACAAACAAACATTAAAGCAAGGAAAACGAGATTAGTTCGGACTGAGTGCCATCTAAGCATCCAGGTGACCACGATATTAGTGAACGACCTAAGTTTGCTTGGTAGTGACTTCCTATTATGGATGTGTATGTGATGATTTTGTGGAACAAAATTAGGTCATTCTTCCGATGCATATTGGCGTTCCTTTCTCGATAGCATGGAATGCCATCATACAAAAAGCCTAGCGTTCGAGTCATCAATTTCCTGGTAAAATCATTCTGAACCCTCTCAAGTCTGGCTACAATTGGCCGCTTGTATGGAATGAAAACTGCACTACCGTATTCCAAAATAGGACGAACATAAGATTTGCAAGCCTGCAATGAGACATCAGGTTCTGAGATTCCTCAGCTGAACTTCCGAATAGGCTCCACGAAGAATCCGAAGAGTACGAAGCTCCGCTGAGATTCCAAGGCTATTTTATCTTTCCGTCTCCACCCATACCTTCCGCAAAATCGCAGCGTGGCGGCATATTCCCGCGGAAATTCCGGAAATTCGGTTCTATTAGTACATTAGGAACTGCAAAGGTTCCGAAAATCGACAAGTTCCGCAGTTCCAAAATTTTGTCAGGGTAAAAAAATCCTGTGCATCGGAATATGTCCTGCTGGAACACCCGAAAACTATGGGTGCACTTCTGAATGCGGTTCAAACAGGAGACAATTTGAACTCGTGCAAATATTAAACATATCATCACATCGTGGTTCCGAATATTCTGCGTATCTGCGATTGTTTGTAATTTCTCAGGATAGCTAAGCTTATATTCTCTTGTGCTTGAAAACATTATCTGTGACGGAATTTCTGAAATCAAAGCTTGAAAATGACGAAAAAAAAACGAAAACCAATTTGAACAATTGATTGTATTCCGGAAACTCTTTCCATATTGTTCACGTGGGATTGTTTACTTTGATTGTTATTTCCATTCAGATGGAAACGTAGAATTCAAGAGTGCTCGAGTCCTTCGCAATTAATCACTTTTCCCATCTATTACTAGGTGGGTCACGAGGATACTCGACTTTCTGAGAGCTGAAATGGAACTGACCAATTTGACATGTTCGCTTATTCATCACACTGCTTTCTCAGGGAATCCTGGTGATTTCTGTAGTAAGTTTTCTGGCTCGGAATATCTGGGGGATGAAAGACCATACAGTGCACAAGCTAAAATAGGTTGGTTTGAATATTCCTAGCAGCATTGTCCCAGCTTTCCTGGACAAAAAACAGAGAGAGAGAGCCTTTGAATGCACACTATTTGAGAGAAAGTTTCAAATAAAGTTTCCATTTCTACGAGCTCGTTCCCTGAAGCTCAGCATCCGATGGAAGGAACAAAGTACAACTCTCTTCCGTGAAATCCTTTCGTGCCTCGATTCAGCACCTCGTGCTGGCCTACAAGGTATACTATGAATAAATTATTTTACTACGAAACACGAAAAGTGCATTCATACATAATAACCTAAGTGAATTCGGAAGTGCCCATAGTGGTGATGACATGAACTTCTGGATTATTTTTATTTGACCATGTTCGTTTGTTCACTATCATATATGTATCGGTTAACGTGAACAAACAAGAATGGGAAACATTGCTCCACTATTTCCATGGAGCAGGGAGAAGAGGAGGGGGAAGGAGAAGGGAGTGGACGCCTTGGTTCAGAAGGGCAGTGGCCCGCCAGCACTGTAAGTTCTTGGAAGGTGTAGAGGAAGAACTCCGGACACCAGATTAGTAGGTCCGCCAACTTTCTCATGGTCTACTGTTCGTAGAAGATGGGTCAGACGTTTGGGGGGGGGGGGGGGGG
>JARK01001446.1:185920-214683 GCA_000688135.1 Ancylostoma ceylanicum | reverse complement strand
GGCTGAAACTGCATCGACCATGGATGCAGCATTAATTGCAAGCAAATCGCTAGTTACGTACATGGATCATGCATGATGTCTTCCACGTGGTTATTTTTATCCAGTCTCCAATCCTACTATCAGCTTACTTTTAAAACACTACATTAGTAATAGTAGAAGACTCAGCCAGTTCAACAAAAGAATAGGGAACAACTAGCAACCGAAGGGAACCAGTGGGATGTAGGAGAATGACAAACGATAAACAAGAAATGAAATTAACAACAATAATAAAAAATATGGTAGGTCAGCGCGACAACTTCTAATGTTCGTCTCCCTAATATGGAACAGGGAGTAGGATGCAACGACTTTCTGCATGCTAATGCAAGGTTTCATGTTTCAGACTACTTTTTTTCACAGGAACTTGCCTCTAGCTGCGTAAATATGATCCTACCCCTTGCAATACTCATCAAAGAGTTCTGATGCAGAAAGGCATCAGACAATGCAATTGAGCGCTAAAAATGGGCATAACTTATCAGAGCAGAGTGAAAATTTAAGAATGAATTTGAAATCACCGTCGCAACTTGCCGGCGCTATCCTTCCCTAGTAAAATTTCCTCCCACTTCTATGTTTGTCCGTGTTTTCTTTCAGCCAATCAAATTGGTGAAATCCAGCTCAAATCCAGGCGCCTTGGATGCATCTAACACCACCCAAATGTCAGCTGATGCACCACCGTTTTGCACTAAAACGTCTGCGATCAAATAGCCACTTAGTATGTGATTTCTTGCCCCGTTTCTATAGGCTAATGCTTTCAGGATAATGAGAAGAAGCGCCAGCAAATTGCATTCGGCCGTCGAAATCGCGACGTTCTCATTCCGCCCTCATTTGGGCGATATCTCAATGGGAGGCGGGTTTGTGTGGAAGGTGTGATTTGTAGCAATTCGTGGATTCCTCTGTTCTTGTTTTCCTTAGTCGGATCCACAATCTGTTCAACTTTGCTACAGATTCCCTAGGGTTTGAGGTATAGTTCCTTTGAACGCAGCAAAGTGAGCGACGTGGTTGGAGTATATATCTTGCTTCTCTTCTAAATTCCTGGTTTTCGTTTTGCCCACGTCGAACAACTTTTTTCTCTTTTTTTTTCCTTTTTTTTTTGTGCGTAACGTGAACTTTCGTTTTTCCTGTTTCATCTGTTTCTGCTTTACTCGGCATGCAAGAATGTGTTTGGCAGCAATGTGTTAAAATTACCCGTGGTAAACGCGCTAAAACCTCACGTACTTACCAGGGCTAGCGCACGAATCAACACGTTTACCCTGGGTATTCTCACTTATTTATCCAGGCCCATAAGTACACTCGCTGAGTACGAAAAATGCCTAGATAAAAGGGACTGTAAATCCATTATGTTTGCCAGGTTCACATCGAACCTCAAAAAACCATAGCTACCTGGAAGAATACTTCCACATGCACGAAGCATGCATTTATGGATGGGGCTGTTGCATGCCAAATCCTCTTTTTTGCCCGCTGTTTTGTACTTCCTGGGAGAATGGGCGGGTTAGATGAGAACTCAATTTAGGTAGGAAGCTCGTCCATCTCATCCATCTTCTTTGCAATACCACATGCAACTTTAGGCATTTGCTAGAATTTTCCGAGGAAATTTCCGCCTGTGTGGGGCTCTGTAATGAATAAAAAAATTCGAAAAGGCAAATGATTGATCTATTATTTATAGTTCATATAGTTATCTAGTCTGTTACAGGGCATATATATGTAGATGACAGTGCACTATTAGGTCACCAGAACTACCACTATCCTGTTCGCAGCTGATCCTAGAAATTTTGAGGCTTACAAGTTCGATTCCAGCGGAAGCATTATATTTTTTTGGGTAGAACAGGATCCATAGGATTTTGCCCTGGACGAAACTCACCTGGAACAATAACTTATTGCCCTTATTATTCTAGTTCATAAAAGTAGGCCAATATCCTTAGACAGGGCGCGTCGCCGGGGCCAAGTGTTTCTATTCTTGCCGTGACTTGCGCACTCTTTGATGTCTTCCTGACCTCAAATACATTCCTTGCAGAATTTTTCGGATTCAACCCGGAACAGAAATCAGTTAAGAAAAGAAGTTCGTGGCCACAGCAGTTAAACCAGTGCCGAGGCCTATTCGTCCGTTTTTGGTCCATAATCATGGATTAATATTTGAATGACGTCAAATGTAGTTCATTCCGACGTTCTTTTATAAACCCTCATTCCTTTCTCTATCTATTTTTTTTTCATTTTTTCTTTGCGTTAATCGCGCAAGAAGCTTGTTGACTTTGTTACATGGAATCATTACCGGAAGTGAAATAAGAAAACAGCAAAAAAAACGACCAAAGGAAGAGGGACTGCTTCTGCAAGTGCAGCTCGAGGGATTGTCATTGTTAGAGGTTGAGGATCTGCCGCTCTATACTTTTGCTGCTTTTTATTCACTCATTCATTCATTCATTCATTCATTCATTCATTCATTCATTCATTCATTCATTCATTCATTCATTCATCCATTCATTCATCCATCCATTCATTCATTCATTCATTCATTCATTCATTCATTCATTCATTCATTCATTCCATTCATTCATCAATCATTGTTCATTCAGCGGGAGTGATCACCTGTTTGTTCGTCACTGCTCCTTTTCTTGCTTTCTTTCCCTTTTTCTCTTTATTTTCCACCGCTTTTTTTTCGATAGGGATGCTGTTTTTCATTTCTGACAGACATTTCTTTCAAGCTTCACTAGTTTTTGCTCTGCTGTTTTGCATTCTGATACCGATCTCTATGTGCATATGTATGTCGGCGATCACAAAAACGACGGGTGTTGTTGAAATGTGCTAGTCCAACTTCAATTGAATTTCAAGGCCCATGCACATTCCATTTCGTCTTGCTCTTGAAGAGAAAAGTATTCCAGAATTTCCGTTGTTTTTCCTTAGCATCCTGGGTTCTAACGTTACAGCAAGAACAATTTTCGGACTTTCGACCTGCCTCTCTTCAGAAATGGTCATTGCTCTCTTATCTAACTTTTCGCGGAAGCTCCAGTTTATTTATTTATTTATTATTTATTATATACATCGTGATAAGTCACAATGCAACCCTTCGTGAGTGATGAACTGAATGAATGAGTGACAACTAAAAGAGTGATCTATGGCTCATCCACGGATATGTGGTGTTTTCCTACTGTTCCATAGTGTTTGACCTGTAGAAAATTCAAATGGGATGGATCAAGTTTATTCTATTTTTTGTTCAGAATTGAGCTTGTATACTTTGCACTTTGCTTCTCGTAGTATCTATTTTTCCTCATTCATTTTCTGCTATTTAACGGTACGCTCCCAAGTGCCTAGGTAGGGTTAATCATAGGGTGAGAGTTGCATTTGAAACTGTGAAATATTCCTAAGCAAAAATGCAATAATTTCTTGAGAAAGTTAGTCCATGAACAGAAGAACATCAAAGGTGAAGAGAATTTAGCTGAACAGTATTCCTAATCCCAAATCTGCCTGGATATTTCGCCGGAGAGCTGCAAATGTCTAACTGCTTCCTTGAACCCGTGGCGAGATTCGTGATTATCACAAGGAAAAAGAAATGCTGTTGATCGCTCTCTTGTCGTCTGGACGGAGCTGATTATCCGGAAGAATGGATGTAGAAGGCTATGTCGGCCGAATTGAAATATGTGTTGTCTCATCCGTCTTAGTGGACTTGTTGTCCAGCTCGTTTGTCCAGATCTGACAACTAAAAGAGTGATCTATGGCTCATCCACGGATATGTGGTGTTTTCCTACTGTTCCATAGTGTTTGACCTGTAGAAAATTCAAATGGGATGGATCAAATTTTCGCAATTTTTGTACATGTGACTTCAAGTCAATAGGGACCGTACGAAAATGGCATGTTAACTCATCTCGACTTATTTTAAAACGTCTGCATTGCCACCCGCACACATTCGTGCTGAAATCTCGAACTTGGGTAACTGAACCAAAGGCAAGAGACCAGAATCGATATTGATTAATAAAAATATGTATGATACAACCCATCTCCCATCCTGGAAAATGACATTTTCCCTCGTTGTGAGGACATCCATCATTCGCCAGTACGAAAAAAGCACTGGACACTTGCATGAAGAATACCTGACAGCTCCGGTTGGCATGGCAAAGAGAGCCAGACCTGCTTCCGCGTGGTTTCGGCAGCTCCAGGATATTGCCATTCCAGACCCTTCTGCTGTGTCACGAGTGCATTTTTGGGAGCAACATTCCAGGAGAGCTTCAAGGTTGGACCAAGGATGGTCCACTAGTGTTTTTAGGGTAATCGCAACAAAAATCTTCGAGCTTCCTCCCACTCCTCCGTCAAAACAGGCGGAGCTTTTTCTCCTTCCTCCACTGAAATAGGCTAACAAATTTTTCTGAATCACTCCGTGAATGTATAACTTTTACTTTTAATGGCTTTTCTCACTTCCAGTTTTCATTAACTTTATGTTTAGATTCCAGACTTCCTCTTTTTGACGCAGGTCGCACCGCACTCTTTTCCTCCTTCTCAGACCGCTACCACCGCTGCCATGAAGTCCACCTTGAACCAGAGATTCTTGCCTTCTTGCCTGCTCGAATCGCTAATTCGATAGTTGCGCTAAAAATAAGCTTCTTGAAAGTTGCGACCAATTTTTGTGGATCCGTTCAGTCGAGAAATTCTAGGAGAATCTATCTTTTTTCTCGCCAGTTTTTCCTGTTTTTTCCCCGTTGTGTTTTGTTTCCACTAGAAAAACCCTATAAGGGTCACATGCGCGAAAGATTTCTCGTTCCACTCCACCACTTCTTCTTCCTCAGCGTTTTTCCCGTTTCGTAGCGGGGTCCGCTTTGCTGATCCTTTGACGCCATATTGCCCTGTCGTGCGCCTGGTCGGGATGGATCCTAGCCAGCTTGAGATCAGCGTGCAGGGTGTCAAGCCATCGTTGTTTCGGTCTTCCTTTTGGCCGCTTTCCTGGTACTTCTAGGTCGTAGCCAATCCTACAGACTTTATCGCCTTTGGCACGGAGGACGTGACCGAACCATCGCAGACGCGCCTCGCGAAGCTTGTCGTCTATCGCAACAACTCCAAATCGCTGCCGTATATCTTGGTTGCAAATGCGATCGAGTTGTGTTATGCCACCCATCCAACGCAACATTCTCATCTCCATGACGCTAATTCGACGCTCCATTTCCTTGGTGGCAGGCCAACACTCGGCACCATAAATCGCGACAGGGCGCACTACGGTTCGGTAGATCTTTGATTTAAGGCGGTCTGGGATGTTCTTGTCACACAGCACACCTGTCAGTGAGCGCCACTTCAGCCACGTAGCGTTGACGCGTGCGGAGATTTCATGAGCGAGACTGCCGTCTGATGACACCATTGAACCGAGGTACTTGAATGTTGCGGCTCGTGGGAGATCCGTGCCATTAATTTTGATGGTGCCGGACTCGTGCTCGTCAGTGGTCAAATACTCGGTTTTCTTAATGTTCAGGCGAAGGCCGAACCTTGCCAGCCGGTCGCTCCACGCTTGCGTCTGTCGTTCAAGTTCATCCTTGTCTTCAGATGCCAGCATTACGTCGTCGGCATACAACAGCGTCCATGGCGCTGGTCTCTGGAGATCCTTTGTGAGGGCATCCATGACAACGATGAACAGTAGCGGAGATAAGGCTGAGCCTTGGTGTACGCCGACGGTTATTGGGAACTCAGTCGATGTGCCTGCAGCCGCCTGCACTTTACTCCTGTGGTCGACATAAAGCATCTGCACCCACTTAAGAAGCTCCTCGGGAATGCCTTGAAGTCGCAGGGCGTACCAGATCACTTCGTGTGGGACGCGATCGAAGGCCTTCTCCAGATCTAGGAAGGCTAGGTGCAACGGCTTCTTCTTCTCACGATGTTTCTCGATCAGCAGACGGGCAGCATGGATGGCATCGGTAGTGCCACATCCGGGTACAAAGCCGCATTGATTGGAAGATAGCTGAACGATTTCGCGAATCCGTCGATCGATGATACGCTCGAAGATCTTCATGGTATGCGACAAGAGACGGATTGGTCTGTAGTTCGTGCAATCAGCGGGATTGCCTTTACCCTTCCAGATCGGGATGGTGGTGCTTTGCTGCCAATCCATGGGCACTTTCTTCTGCGCTATGACCAGGTTGAAAAATTTCGTTAACCAGTCAGCGGGGCTCCAGCACTGTGACTTCCACACCTCCGCCGCCATATCATCTGGACCAGTCGCTTTGCCCGCCTTCATTCGCTTCAGTGCCGCCAGGGTTTCTTCGATGGTGATCGGCTGCACTGGCCCAAAGGTGGGTGGAACTTCTGGGACGGGGGGATGGGCAAACTCTTCAGTTGAAACCTTTTCGAAGTAATCCCTCCATCGTTGCATCACCATTTTGCGGTCCATCAGGAGCAGACCTTGTTCATCGTTTACGCCGTGAAACTTTTCAACATCATCCGCTTGGCGCTGACGCGACTTCGCGAGTCGGTAGATGAAGCGCTCGCCGTCTTTGGAGTCCAACTTCTTACAGACTTCATCGTAATGAGCCGCTTTCGCTGCAGCAACGGCCTTCTTCGCAGACCTCTTCGCTTCGCGGTAACTCCTCCAGTTATCTTCCGTTTTATTGTCCAGGAAGAGATGGTATAAACGTTTCTTTTCGCGAACTTTCGTTCTCACTTCCTCCGTCCAGAGCCAGGTCTTTCTGTCGATCTTTCGCCGATCTGGTTTGGTGGTGCTGAGTTCCGAGCGAGCTGCTGCAAGGATATTATCGGTTGCCCTCTGCCATGTTTCATCGACGTTCGTGATAGGTGGCAACTGGATAAGAGAGGTGACATCCGCTTCTTTCTCTCTAAGTCTCCACCACTTTATTCTGGCCGGTCCGCATCGCTCGGCGCGCTTCTGGTTTGGCGGCGTGATTTTCATCGTGCAGATCAGCGGTCGGTGTTGCGACGTGACCGTCTCGTAGGGCACGACTTTTGCGTCCGTGACGAGCTTCTGATCTTGGTACCTGACGAGGACGTAGTCGATCTGAGTCTTGTTGCTGCCACTATAAAAGGAAACGAGGTGGGATGGTCGTTTTCGAAATTTCGTGTTTGCTATGATGAGGTTATGAGACTCGGCGTAGTCCAGAATACGCTCGCCATCGTCGTTGCGCACCCCGTATCCAAAGCCACCATGGCACCTGTAGCCGTCGTTCGTCACTCCTACGTGGCCATTCAGATCTCCAGCAATGATGACCGTGTCTTCTGATGGTACTGCCGCGGTCTTCTCATCAATCAGAGCCCAGAAGTCGTTCTTAACATTATCTGAGCACCCACTCTGCGGGGCGTATGCAGAGAAAAAGTGAATGCGCCGCTCTAGCGTGACGATAACAATTTTCATAAGACGGTCGTCAAAACGCTCTACGCCTGCAATGGAATCTCTGAATCGTTCAGATACAATGATGCCGACGCCATTTCTTGTGCCTTTACTACCGGTGTAGACAATTTTGAAGCCGCAACCGATGTCCTTGGACTTGCTCCCGGACCATCTCGTCTCCTGTACAGCGCATAGGTCGATTCGGCGACGCTGCAGTGCTGCAGCCAATTCATACGAGCGGCCCGTCAACGTGCCAACGTTCAAAGTAGCAATGCGCGTCTTAGCCACGTTGAAATCCTCAACGACTCGCCTGCTTGCCCCCCGATGCCGCCGTTCGCGAAGCACCGAGGACCCTCGCATATTTTTCACACTCACCGGGCCCCGCGAGTGCGCGTCGACTCCCGTGGACGCCGTAGCCTTCTTCTCAAATCCATTTGACGTCATGATCATGTGATGTGACGTGGGGTGTTCCTCAGCCGGCCTGTCACTACGGCCTGTCGCCGGCATTCGAATGACGGAGAGAAGGATTCCCCCCGTGGACGAGGGACTTATTTGTTAGAGGCGGCCCCTACTCGCCTCTCATGCGCTTCCCAGTCGTTAGATTGCGAGCTTTTGGCTAGATCCGAACTGCAGGATACAGCCCACACGAAGCATTTGCACACACCCACGCGCGTGAGTGCATGTTCACACTCCTATGCCGGCCGTATGAATCGAATCCAGCACTGTCGAACTAAGGAGTCCATCCCCTAGATCTACCCGCGTCGCAGGGCAAGCGCATGGCTGCTCCACCACAATACCCATAAATAGCACTTTAGGACTGTTCCTTTTCGTGTTACACTCGAAGTCCTCGAGCGCTGTAAAATTGTTCTAGGAGGTACACTGTAGTGTTTATGATTATACTTTTGTCACACTGCACTTTTTTTCTAATTTTGAAGTAGTCTCTTCGTCGATGAAATCGTTTTGGACTCAATTTAGTGTTGGCAAACGTTGCGTTTCCAGTTCTAATGATGGTAGGTATAAAAGTTCAAAGGAGTTGAGAACAAGTTGTACAGGTGAAGATCTGTGCCTCCTACAAAATGCTTACAAAACATGCTGCTTTCGCCGCTTTCGTGGCGTGAAGAGATCCGTTTTTAGGGGAAAAAGAAAAGTATCTCAGAGCTTCCCGGACGATTACTTAATTTGGAGCGCTTGAGCTTGTTTCCTATCCTACAATTTTCAGTTTTATTCTAGTTTTTTATGCTTTACTTACCTTTTTTGAAATCTTTTCCTTTTTCTTTTGACAATCTCAGTAGTATATTCATAACGGAGCTTTTTCTGAAATATAATCCATTACTGTTTATTCTGCAGGCGCTTATGAACTGAAATACATAGGCAATGGCTGGATCGTAAGAAAGATTATGTAGAAGAGAAAATGTAATGAAAAACACAAGAAGTACTTTTATCAACTCTTTTCATCCTATCTCCTCCGGATATATCATGCAGCTGAAAACTGCTGTTCTCTCTTGTCTCATATTACTGTTGTATTTATTTTGATGCTATTCGACTTCATGTGCTCCGTTCCCTAAATGAGGATCCTGCTCACTGAACATCACGTCATAGGATGTTTTATCTGATGCTCTAGGGTCTTTTTCGCTCTCATAGCGTCATCATCACGTCATTATTAACGTAGATTGAACTTCTCGGCACAGTCGTCCTCGAACTTTTGCAGTTTGTGTCCGTTTACTGAACTGTAAAAGGGCTGGCAATGGCTTGTCGGTCAGACGATGTTCTTATTTTGTCTCATGTCTTTACATACTCTGACATTTGGTGGATCCGTTAACGTGTGTCAGGTTCATGATGCTGACAGGACTCCCAGGGAATCCAGGACTTCTTTCAATTTTTTTTTAAATTCAAAGTGACTTTTCTCAAAATTTTCACACCATGATCTAGTGGTGTTCTTGATGGATTTCTTCTTATATGCAAGAACATTTTCCTCATAATATTCTATGTAGTTTTTTTGAAATTGAGTAATCGCAGGAATTTCCGACGGTCTCTTCAAGGGCAATTTATACTAGGAGCGCGCACTTGACGCGCGTGCGTCTATATGATGAACTATAGGGCTAGGCGCCGCGCTGACGCAGCTCAGACGCACGCGTTTGCAGCCTTGTGGCGGCCGTGCGTTCCTTTCATTGAGAATGTAGATGCTGCATTGACTGACTTACATGGAAAGGCTTTAGCAAATGCACGCGTGCGTCTGACGCGCCACTGACGCGTGCACCTAGCATACTTACCCTTCGCCCCTCGCACGAATGTTTTGCCTAGTTTACTGTAACTGCTCCAAGGTTTTTGTCATGAACAGTTCTCTAGATTCCTAGCGAGCACCTTTGAACCTTTGTACCGTGCCACTAAGGCGATTAGCGCCTAATCCACACTCTGGCCCCTACGCTAGACTACAGCCTAGATTCCGCATGGATAATAATTTCCCAGGTTACTCTCATCCGGAGTTCTCCTGGAAAATATTTGCTTAGAACTGAAAGCTTGTTGATCGCGTGTGTCCCTCTGAGATGGCGAAATTAACCAAATTTCTGGCAATATCCACTGTTTACATAATCTTAGCGTTCAGTTTCGTCGAACAACACGTCCCCTATTTCCGCTTCGCAAGCAAGCGACCTTTTCCATCCGTGCTAGAGATGCTTGTTTTTACTTCAAGCCCTTCTTCAGGTAGCCTGCCCTTTTGCCTCTTGAAAGCTTCTAGGAAATTCAACAAAAGTATCTAATTTCATGTGTTTCTCTTTGATTCTAAGCTCTACTTTTTGCTCGCTTCTTTACTATACTTCATTTTTTTCCTCCTCGATGTTTCTTCTTGATATCATGTGATGTGGACGGAGAAAAAGTGAATGCAATTACCCTGCACGTCCGCATCGGTCAATCATTGGAGAAGTGCGGCGTGCAAAAGGAAAAATCTCAAAAACTCTGGGATTTTGACAGAATGAAGACTTGTGGCTGCATTCATGGATATTCCGGGAGGTAACAACGTCTAGCCGCTGGTTTTGTAAAAAAAAAATGGTATCCATGAAAACTGAGGAAGCCTATGGGGACTATTTATGAAAGGTTCCCGTTCGCTCATCGGCAGCAAGTGCGGGGAGAGTTCACGCCTCTTCTCGCTCACGTGTGTTTATGGAACCGAGCACTGGCCGGGTAGAAAATAGAAATTGGGAAGGGTATTTTATTCTACGGCGGTTCTGCTGGACAATTTTGAAAAAGTCATATATCTCAGCATCTGATGAGGAGATGTGAACTAAGGGCTTCATTCATTCATTCATTCATTCACTCATTCATTCATTCATTCAATCACTCACTCATTCATTCATTCATTCATTCATTCATTCATTCATTCATTCATTCATTCATTCATTCATTCATTCCCATTCATTCATCCATCCATTCATTCATTCATTCATTCATTCATTCATTCATTCATTCATTCATTCATTCCATTCATTCATTCATTCACCCATTCATTCATTCATTCATTCATTCATTCATTCATTCATTCATTCATTCATTCATTCATTCATTCATTCATTCTTCATTCATTCATTCATTCATTCATTCATTCATTCATTCATTTTCATTCATTCATTCACATTCATTCATTCAACCATTCATTCGTTCATTCATTCATTCATTCATTCATTCATTCATTCATTCATTCATCCATTCATTCATTCACCATATTCATTCATTCATTCATTCATTCATTCATTCTTTCATTCATTCATTAACCATTCATTCGTTCATTCATTCATTCATTCATTCATTCATTCATTCATTCATTCATCCATTCATTCATTCACCATATTCATTCATTCATTCATTCATCCCCTAGGATTTGGATTTTCCTGAACATTGATGGTCTTATTCAAATGCACCTCGATCCTGCCAAGGGCGCTTTTGTGACTTTCGTCTACGTATGGAAATGAGCTTTGTCACCATCCTCTATAAGAACAGTTTTGCCCCAAACCCTATCCATGGCTGTTTTTACTCTGTGGAAAAGACTTCATTACAGAGTTATCGCATTAGTTGTGCACTCCACGAATGCCCACTTTTAGCTGGCGGTATTACCTCCGTCTAGACCCGCTAAACAAAGGGAATTGCTATATCTTACCTTGGAGGGTAAACAACGGTGGTATTGCCTTAATTTTCGGTGGCTACTAACTGAATTACGGAAATACAATAGGAGAACTGTTGTTTATCAGGTTTTATGCCACGTGAACAGCTTTATTAGATCTCATGTGAGAGTCAAATGTGATTTTGTCTAATGCATTTACCAGTGGTTTCTTATTTCAGCTGTTTTTGCCAAGATTGTTATACACCTCTTTATTCTCACAACCAGCTTACGTTTCGGCTATCTCGCCTTCGTCAGAGCCTGAAATAGTCTATAGTACAGCTGGCCTATCCTCCCAAACGCCTCATCCTTACACAAGAATCATTCAATAAGAAGGCAACTCAAAAGCAAAACATTCTTGGCAGAAACAGCTGAAATAAGAAACCACGGGAGTTAAAGATCAAAATGCCAAGGCTCAAGGAGAGTCGAACTTGGAATATTCATTTACTAGTATTTTTGTCCAGCACCTTTTCCAGCAACATAATATATGTGATGGATTTGTTTCGGTATGGAGCTAGCACGTGAGTTGAGCTGAGAAAAAGTCTCATGTAGCGAATTGGACTACCGTTCCCAGGAACTTCGCAGTTTTCTAGGTCCTCTATCATTCATCTATTTCATTTTTATTCATTTCATATTTATTAATGTATGGGGAACCATGTGGACAGACATGAAATGTGTTTAATGTATACTACAAATCGACAATAATACAAAAACGAACAGCATATTTTGTTCAAGATCGGAAACACTTGTCATGGTCAACAAAATTATATGTGGTAAGGTTAGTCTCCCCAACAACAAGTTTTAAAAGTGTTCAACATACGACGTGAGTCCGTTCAAGATCACCTTTGAAACAGCGGAGATTTCTTTCCAATCCTCATTCTTTATACAGAGAGGCAGGTCTATGTTACCGGAATTCTCAAACAAATGCGTTTTGCCATGCCCCTTGGGACAATACAAAAGGCTTGTGGACAAGTTCCTGGTAGAGTCTGCTTAGTGGTTCACTGTTCTTGCTTATTTCTTCTGTTAATTGTTGTGTTTTGTTCGTGTTTCTTAATGTTGATTCTGCGTGATTTACCTACGTACAAACAGAAAAATAAATAAACTTGACGAGCTTACAAATCTTTCTGCCAATTCTCTGCAGTGTTTTACTTTGATTAGGATACGATGCTGAAATTCAGATATTGGGTTCCCAAACGGTTGACAAAAAAAGTGTTGCCTTGTGGATGTAATGCATTTATGGAATGAAACATTTTCCAAGGCACCCCTGGTGGTGGAAGTGATAAATCTTCTGAAGAAATTCCTGATTTTACATTGATGACGCCAGTTAGTATGTTGTGAATCATAACCAGATCATTGACTCTTCTCCATTCCGGAGGTGAGCTAAGATTTAGATGTTTATTGCGGACTAAACTGCTAGGAATGTTGTCGCAGTTGAATCCATTCAATCTTAGGTGTAGCCTTCTAGTGATGTTGCACCTGTGGTTGTTCTGACTTAACCGTGAACAATGTTTTATTAACATGAACAATCAAGAACAAGGAAACACTCAAGGCCGATAGGCCGAGTTGACGGAGGGTATGGGGGTTTGTCGGGACGACGGCAGTGTAGAATGCTCCGGTCCTCTCTCGGCCCAAAGACGACAGCAGACCGAATACTCAGGCAGCGATGTAATATTCAGGCATGAAATGGCGGGACATTTGAGATGGGTTTGTTGACCCTGCTACCGAAGTTTTCTCAAGACGAACAATTATCCATTATCTTATTCTTGTGACTTTGAGGCTTTCAGATGGAATACTTGAACTGCAAAAATTCAGCTTTGACTTGAGACGATCAATAAGGTGTTTATTTATTTATTTATCTGTACGTGATAAACCACGCGGTACAATAAACGTGAAAAAAACATGACAACAATCAAACAAATAAGGGTAGTATGCCGAAAAACTACTAAGAAGATTCTTTTAGGAACCTGTCTACGAGTCTCTTGTATTGTGCTAGAGAGCACGGAAGGACGTATTTTTTCGATAATTTCAGAAAAGCAAAGAAAAGTTTAACTGTGTTACGGCATCATTTGAACCATGCTTCGGTCTTTCTCCTCAACTCCAGAAATTCAAAACGGTCTGATGCTATGCGTGCGAGTGGTAAGTGTCCGTGAACGCCTTAGCCTCAAGCCACTTTTCCGGAGGACGATTTCCCATTGCCTCAGTCTGTGCAAGAACTGACCGTGATAAAGGGCGAAAGTGATCTGCTATGCAGAGCACCTGCGTTATCGCACCGGCTGCTGCTTTTGCTCCAATCACTCACTGATCGCTGTTATCACCACGATTTTAATAGTGGTGCCGTGACTTCGTGTCGCGTGACAAAAATGATCGACTCCGATCAGCATGCCCACATCACGTAGCCGCCATTTCGCTCATTTTTCATCTGTACTCTGCTTTTTACGCAATTTTACGGACTGTCTTCCTTATCGCTGGAACACATACGCAATCTGTTTTTCCATGAGTTTACGAGTTCTAGGCAATGAACATGTGACAACCATAGTGTAGCGCGTTGATGGGTTCATTGCTCATCTACATGTTGTCTAGGATTGCATGCTCTTTGTTGTCTTCTCGAATCAAAGCTTAGGCATGTATCAATATGTAAATACATAGCTGCTGTCTTATACGCTGCAGTCAGGATTCAAAGGATAAAGAGCGGTGAAATCCCCTGGGCTCCCTACAGTGGTTGAGACCCTGCTATTCTATGATTCATCTATTCTTCAATTTTGTACCTCGAAGTTCTGCAACTTTTTTAAGCTCATGAAAAAAAATTGCAGCTGGCATCAGCATCCTCTCGCTTCCACGAATACCCAGGAAACTTTTTTCCCAGTGGTCAGTGATGTTAGTTCTGCTACTCGTTAATTAGCGTTACATTCTGATGTAATCTGAGGTCGCTTTCGTAATCGTTCATACTAATTGTCACGTATATTCTGCCCAGCTATGTAGAATCTAGAATATAAATCGCAGTCGTCATTTTATCCCTATAACCTCACAAATGTTTGAGAAAATAAAAACAAAACAAAAAAAGAAAGAAAAAAATACAAGGAAAGGCTCCGTTTCGTTCCTTCCCTCAGACGGAGAAAAGGTAAAGTAAACAACCTCCCCCGGAACTCTTCTATTTTAGGTTGACACCACCTTTTGCTCCCATTCCTTCAAATTTCTGGCCTCTTGCAAATGAGATTCCTACAGTTTAGGAGCTCCATCTAGATTTTTTCGCTTCAAAATTTAGACACTTTTACTACAGTTTCTTGACGTCCAATGAGATCAAATACTGGTTTAACAGTGACCAGTAACTTCAACATAAAAACACATTAAAAACATTTTTCGGTGTTATACCCTGGCATTTATCTTTTATTATCTTTTATCATACACAGTGCCGAGGCACAATGCTTCCCTTCGAAGTGAAGGTAATAAAATAGAGAGGGCTTTGAAACTTTATTGAAGAATTGAGACTGATATTTCTAATGCAGGTTAAGTGAGGCCTTCTTACATCTCGGACCATAGTTGCTCCCGCAACAGAGCGGCTTTAAAGAGCTACCCGTTTACCTCTTTAACCTTAGCACTTGATTATTGTATGGTGCATTAGGTGAGGCAAGATCGTAGGTATTCCCGCATCTGCACCATCTGCATCATTCCCGCATCCGCATTGCCGCATCATCATTTGTAAAAATATTATTCTTTCACCTTGCTAATATGTGCTGGTTCGTGCAGAATTATCAAATTCAGCTTTATTACTTGCTGACTATCAGGAGGTGAATGATTTGGTCAAGGTCCCCATTTATTATGCCTTATTTTTTACATCTGTCACCTTTGAAAGTAATGCTAACAAGTTCCGTGTCTCACCGGCTACGGGATTTGAACGAAATATTTTTTGGTCCCCTAACAAATGTTTTTTTTAACATTATCCTCACCTGTTAAGTATATATGTGCAGCGAGTTTATCGGCCAACAATGGCTTTGCAAAAACCATGTTAATTTCCGTTCTAGTGAAGCTCCTCCAGTTCTAGGTACAAATTCCAATTTTCCTTCTTTCTATTCCTCTTTCCTGAAGCTATCTTGCACTACGCTCTGGGGTGGTAGCCTCATTGCATGATTGGCAATTTTCCCGCGCTTAGTACGTGTTTTCTCGTCCAGTAATCAAATCACTATCATTATTCATAGCACGTTTCTAGAGTGCACAAATGACAAATTTCATCGTAAAAAATATAGCAGGTTTGTATTGCAAAAGGGATGGCGGAAGCGGGAAAGAAGAGGGGTGTTCGGACGCACCAATCAGGTAACACAGCACCGCCCCATTTTCTCGCGACTAGCCACAGCGATGAAGATCTGAGGTCTCGTGAGTTTCGAGTATGAAGCGCACGCTATGAAGCTCCCGTATTTCATGAACCATCATTGAATGTAATCAATGTCCACACACAACTGTTGAGAAGACTATGAATATATCATCTGTCTCGATGCCAAGCAGTTTGCAAGGCTGGGAGTGTGACACGCTAGAGAAACGAACTAGTAAGAAATGTCCCGCGCGAAAAAAAAAACCTTCTCAAGGAACACCTCCAGAACTTCAGAACTTTGATGTGTAAACTGTGCTGTTTGTTCCATATTTAGTACTGGAAGTCTTGATTTATGACGCATGTGACACAAATGACAAATGGGAGTGACTAGTGAAAGTTTCTTATCTCATTTTTAGTTCACTTGTGTCCGAAACACTAAGAACACCTCGCAGGAAGGAAAATTGAAGGGGTCGTGCTGGCACCCAGGGAATCTCGTTCAAGAACAGATTTCTGGGCGTTCTCTGCTGTCCAGGATTGCAGTTACAGCAACCCATCATTTTTTTCTCACCTGCCATCAGGAAGTTGGCAGGTGTTTGTTGACTCTGCTGCAAAGTACTTGCACCAGTTCAGGTGCTTTAAAACACCGTGGTTCACTTTTGCTCTTTATTGCACCAGCTCTTTTTTGGCACTGGATCCTCTATACGTAAAATACATTACTCCTCATGATGAGATTTTTTGTCCAATTGGAAACGAGAAGCGCTTTAAGAAGACGTGCCTCATCACAGATTTGCGCTTGAGTATCATCTGCACGGGTCTCCCGAAAAAATCGTTGGAAATGTTTCCTACTACTCTACCATTCTTGCACTTTGGGTAAACGCATGTTTTTCCGAAACGGTTGAATGCATAGCTATTTTTTATTTTTTATCCACATGAATTCATCACAGCTTCATCAACTTGATATTCTTGTTGCTGTGTAGCCCACTTCTCCAACTCCAACGTGCTCCTCAAAATTCTCTGGAGTGCGCATTCTCCTTAAATATCTCTATAGGGTGTGTATCGTCGTGCGAGAAGAAGGGGCGTGACCAAGCGACTCTGATTGGCACATTAGGGCCGCCCGCCACGCCCTTTTATTTGAACTCGAACGGGTTAAATTAATCTAGTAAATGTTAATGCATGGTCTGTTTGTGCTTAGCACCGTACGAGTCAAACAGGTGGTCATGGTGGGCGGCCCGAATGTGCCAATCAGAGTCGCCTGGTTACGCCCCTCCTCTCCCTCAGGATGATACACACCCATCTCTATACGAAAAAAAGGTCTGTGCGTGGATGTATGTTCTGAACAAATATCGCCGAGAATTGACCATCCGGATTCAAAATTGGCACACATAACCCTCCAGCACAAGCGGGTTTAAGCTACCTTGCGCCGGGAACCATCGATCGATATATCGATTTTATCGGTTTTTCGCTGTTGTTGGCCAACAAGTAGCGAGAACATGCCTACTAGGGTCCGTCAATACGAAAACATGTATATCACTTTAGTTCCTAGTGAGGGTATTGATTCACTAAATTATTGATTCACGGGCAAAAATCCCAGGCCAGGGTTCCACCAATGGCTGAGGATTTTACCATCATCGCTTATAGGTTACACTTCAGCTCGGTTCAAGAACTTACTTTGGTTTCATAGCTACCCGAAACATTACCCTACCTGATGCTGCGCACATTCCCTAGCTGGTCCTACTGCAGATATCTATGTACGTGTAAGGTATAATTCCATGCGGTATTCTCCTTGTGCTCCTTACTCATGTAATTGTTTGTTGTTTTCACGTGAGAAAATACGAATTAGTCATAACTAAACATGTAATCGCATGCATGAGAAATTAGTCCATGCATTTGCATTACTAATCAGTTGTCATCCCTAGAATATCCTGCCTCTTTGCTCTGGGATTTGAGCACGTGTATGTATGTATACATGTGTACTTCCCCGTCTACTGTGGAACCCTTGCAAGCATGGAAGAATGGAATCCTACCGCAAAAAACGATATTACTAAACTTGAGAAAGTGCAGCAGATTATCCTGCCCTCTATACTCTAAAAATCCACCAGTTTCCAGTATTGGTGAGGTGTTTAACTACCCTACTTGACTCAAATCGATTGGATTGAAGAGCCTGAAGTACATACGTGCACATCATTGCTGATTAATTATTTTGTAGTGTGCTGATCAAATAATGTATTATGCAGGTACAGTCGATATTCGAATATTCGATTACGAATAAGTCGACAAACTGAAATGTTCAGGAAAGGGGGAGCCCTACACCCTTGGAAGGCAGATAATAAGGGCTGAGAAGCTGTGTGTTTTTGGAATATTCAATTTTTCTGGTGGACCTTTGGATTGTTACCGAAATGAATTGGATGCATTCGAATTTTACTCGGCCATCAATCTGTTATTTTGCCTCCTCATATGGAATGGGGAGCTTATGCTGTTAATCAATGAATACTGGATGTGTAGGCCAACTAGCGCTCGTTTTGGAGTGTTTGTTTTTCACCATTCTACTATTGAAAAAGAAACTTCCGCTTTTACGGCATTTCATCGAGTATGTATTGTTCTGAATAGTTTTCCGGGTGTATAGAGTTGTATAGGTTGAATTAGGCTCCTGTGTAATGTCCGGCTGCACAGCTATGATAAAAAGATGCACCGGGCTGTTTTCAAAGACTCCAAGAGGAGCGACTCTCATGGAAGAGCGAATAGACACTTGAACGACTGGAAGTTGATGGCTGAGGTGTTCGGAAGAAGAGAGATGTAATAGAAATCACAGCGAAGAAATAGAAAATAGAGCAGCAAAAATTGATGACAACAAAGACGGAAAGGCAGAAATAAGAGCGTTAGACCAAAAATATGTTACAAAGGAAGTTTTCAAAGCTGGGGCATGATATCTTGTAATACTGTTAGGAAATGTTTGAGGGGAATAGAGCACCTAGGGCAGGGAAGTTACCACAAGTTTTTGAAGGCCCTGTAGGTCCTTGTACGTACATATGAACTTACATTGATCCTTAATTTAAGGTGACTATTCCTTTTCCCTGCCGAAACATCCCAGCATGGGTCTTCGAAAATCGCATTTATCACCGAAAACTCGTCCACTGTTTTTTTGCACGACCTCATGGGAATGAAAACATAGCCTGCGTTTCATATTGCTCCAAAGACGGCTTATCTGGTCTTGTTTTCATTCTTTCTGGCAATGGCTACGGTTACGGAACAATGTTTCCGTATAACAAACGAAGCCGAGAATCCAGGCCTATTCTCGTCGCTCTCGAATTTTCATATCTTTCTTAATGGGGGGAGTTAACTCGGATTTTCAAAAGAAGGATGTGAGTTTGGCCCCGTCTTCTTTTGAACCGATATTTTAGGTGGATTAGCCCTTCAAAAAGAATGCATAAAACGGTTCGAACGATTTATGAACTGCCGTTTTTTTTTTCTTTCTATGCATGGTTTTTCACCCTTGTTTTTTAGTCGCTTGCCTTGCAACGCCTTCTGAGGAAATTGGTTTTTTGTGAAGAGTTTTTTTTCCAGTTCTTTACACGCAGTTTTTCTGAGGGGTTTTTTTTTGTAATGGGCTGCAGCAACTTCTAAATGGCATTGCTCGATAACTTTTGAGATTTTTAACAATCTCGTCAAGGCAAAGAATAAAAAAATATGAAAATTGCTGGGTACTATGATAGCCCACAGCATATTTATTTATTTATTTATTTATTTATTTATTTATTTATTTATTTATTCATTTATTTATTTATATTTTTGCACTCATGGTCCTTTATAAAAAGTACATTTCCAACGCAAATATGACAACCGGTTATTCTTCTTATTTGAAGGCATCCCTTTTTTCTATTGGCGTTTTTGCAGAAAGCTGCCATTTTTTATGTTTTTTTTGTCCGGAAGTTGAGACGCGTGCTGCTGTCAGATTTCATGAGAAATCCGATTTGTGCCTGATAACTTTTTAGGACCGGAAATTGGGTTCCGTGTCGCTGCAAAGTATTCTTATAAATCCGCTTTGTGGCTGATGTCATTGAAAGTCAAGTTCTTGCTCTGACTGGAGATGCACTCCTTGAAGAGCACTTATCGGCAACCGCCTAGTGAAAAAGAACAACCCTCATTTGTTATGAGCTCTTCTGACAATTTGTTGCAGTCCTGCACTTAGCATGGGTGCAAGGTGCATAGGAAGTAGGTCTGGGAGTTACCGGTAATAGTGGTGGAGCTGTCTACCTTCATCCTGGATCGAATTCACCTGTTATAAAACACTTGAATATTTTTATTTGTACTTCGATCCTACCTTTGTTGGTGGAAATCCTTTTTTTAAAGATTTCTTCTCATGGAGTCTTAATGACTCGCTTGCGTATTTGTCGATCGAATTCCTCTCTTTTTCTTTTCTTTTTTCATTTACCCTTTACTCCAGTCGTTTCCTTTTTTTTGGGTATGTGAGTGCTGTCACCTTCAACAACTGCTAACTTTGCTTTCGCTCCGGTCCACTCAAACATCCCTAACATCGCTAGTGCCTGCACATCTAGCAGCATGATTTTTTTCTCACATATAATGGGATCGGTTTCAGGGCTCTCCATTCCCGTATTTTTTTCCTATTGTCATCACTTTCGGCTCCAAGATCATCTCTGCTGCTGCAACTTTTTCTACGCGAAAACTTTCTAACCGCTGAGACGCGTTTGCTAGCAAAAAGCGTCATCTGTCACAAAACGTTTGATTACGGCTGATTCTCCCTTACGTTTCGTATTACATGGCTTTGTTAGAAGAGAAGCTACTTAAGGAAAGAGAAAATTTTCTGAAACTACTACATGTCCGGAACGGTTGTTTCTATGAGCTCCATGTTTTTGAAGGAACATAAGCGGAGCATGTCCGCGCATTCATTCCAAACAAAGCTCCGTGTTTAAGAACTCTAACTTACTGGAAACGACAATAGAGTACTGGTGGTGCAGGGTCGCTGTCTATGGGCGTGCAATTTACAGGAGTTCTCTGACGTATTACTTAGAAAATACAGCTCTCGTGCAAGATTCTCTTCAATTTCTCGTCCACAAAAACTGAAGTTGCCGTCCATTGACGAGTGGAATTTCAAAATAGGATTTTTAGGTTTGTGTAAAGGCAAAGACTGTAATTTTTGATTGATATGAACATATTGATATGACTTTGGAGACATGAATGAACACCAGATCCACTGAATTCTCACTATTGAATTTGAGAGTGCTCCACCTCTTTTTGGGTATGGAACTAATATTTCTATTAGTTGTAGTTTTAAGAAAATATGAATACAAGGAGAGTACTGTTGCTTGAGATCAATTACTACTTTTCATGGCATTCATGGTGAAGAGAATTCACACACACGGAGTTTGACCTTCTAACCTCTTTATTTTTTCCATCTGGATACTGTATTCTTCCAAGAGAAATGACACGATGATAACCGCAGGGGTCAAACGGAATATCTATGCTCGGAAGCACTGACTAAGAAGGTGTTAGTTTATATACGTCGTTTTTGCCTAACTGCATAGAGAAATCCACACTCAAAGCGCGTCAAAGATTTTATACTGTGCTTCGATATGAGCTCACTCACGAAGTGCCAGGGGCAAAACAGCCGAGTGGATAATTACCGGACTGTCGCGGAGAGTCTAAATGGTTCAGATTATACTTAGGACCGAGAAGAAATCGAATAGCTCAATTTATTCAATTTTTCATTCAGGATTAGATCTAAAAAAAATCAAATGTTCGAAAAAGAGAGAGACCTTATTGCCTTGCATATCAACCTTTCCGAACAACCGAAACACAAAAAATTTTGATTTCTGACTAAATCGTTAGATATCTAATCCCTTAGTCGGTCCTAAGTATAGTTCAGATATTGTCGGTCTTTTCTGTGATGGAACTTTGCATTTTAGGCTTGTCTGAAGTAGCTCTGAAGGTTAAAACACTCAAGATATGCTATTCATATATGATAGAAGGAGCAAACTTAACTACAGTATCTGCTCTTTGCACGTTCAATATGATATCATGTGGTTAAACATAGCGATATTATTAAAGGAAGTTCTGAGTCATTGCGCACTATATATTCAGGAGCTAAATAAGTAGATGTAGTTAGTGTTATTAAGAACAATTATGTCCAAAGTCCTGCTAAATATAGCGGCTTCTACGTGATAAATTGTGGAAATACGTGAGAAATGAGGCTTTACGTGAGGCAAGAGGAAAATGGAGCAGATGGTTGGCACGAAAAGATCAACACTTTGTCCATGTTGCTAGAAATGTTCCATAAGGTTAAATAATCATTTTCCTATTTTAGCTCGCCA
Source organism: Ancylostoma ceylanicum (assembly GCA_000688135.1). NCBI lineage: Eukaryota > Metazoa > Nematoda > Chromadorea > Rhabditida > Ancylostomatidae > Ancylostoma > Ancylostoma ceylanicum. Next base: position 192,565 of record JARK01001446.1, on the reverse strand, counting down.
CAATTATGCGAAAAAAAAGTCATTTGGGTAACTCTTGACATTCTGAATATCAAAAGCACTGGGAAATTTCCGTGTGTGACGTTGCCAGGGTAGTAAAACAAGTGATGATCCCAATTTCCTGGCATCGATAAATACAGGGAGTCTAAATTGTTAGCAGGGATATATCCCAGCAGCATTTGACACCTGGGAAATTTTTCCTTGAGCTTCGCCACGTCGTCGAGATATCTTCTCGAGGTCTACCAGTAGCGAATTCTATTATATTATGGACTATCAAATCCATGATCTTTGATTCCCCGAGCAGCCCAGTAAAACACACTGGGTAATATTTGGTCCCAAACAAGTCGCACTTGTCAGTTGTCCACAAAAAATCCTCCATCACAGCTGTTTCTGTGTCGTGTCAAGCTCATAAAGCGTCACTGTTCGGACATACCAAGTGTCATAACAATGCTGGTTATTAATCCTTGTGATAGCTCCGCCCCCAACCACCACTTGTCCATTTGGATGTCCACAGCGGCCGGGTTTTTCTTGTGTTCTCGTTTCTCCACATTAACATTCTTTTTGCTCATCAAATTCCCACACCATGTGACCACTGAGGAATTTTCCGCTGCAAATCCTTGACATTTGCACAGGTCAGCTGAGCATTTCCACGTTTATTACGGCCATTCCTATAGCAATTAAGCATGTGACATTTTTATGTATTATAGAAGATTCTTATCTTAATAGTTCTAAAAAAAGCGGAAGTGATAATTGAGACGGAATTGGCTGCTTACTGTAGAATTTTTTGAAAAAAAAATGTTTTTAAGGCTCGGATGCGTTTTCGTTTACCAGTGATAAACTTGTCCATCTATCCAACTTTACCCTTTACCTGTCATCATTCATCATACGTACATATTATCCATACGTGACGTTTTCTACACTCAGCTGCTGATAACTATACCCTTGAGTATGAGTTTGTTCGTGAGTATGACTACGTTCAATAATGCATTTATATCCTGCTGAGAGGGTTAGTAACTATTTGAAACAGTGGGTAAGGTATGTTTTGTTATTGAAATCGAGGGTAACTATTATAGCATTCCGAGCGTTCGAAAGAGCATTTCACTCTTCTACCGTTGGCAGTCAAAAAGACCAGTAGGTAGGAGATCAAGAATTCTCACAATTAAATCTTCGGGAGACTTTTTCAATTTTCAATGCGCCCAATTCTTGACCGCTAGCAGAAAAAAGGAGGAATTTTCTTGGGTACATGTTTTGATGCAAAACCCGTTGACTTTGAAACCTATGCCCTTACGTACCGATTACCCAGGGTAGAAATGTTGTAGTTCTTTAACGATGGGTGAATTTACACAATGTTAAAGGCAGCACCCACGGAAATTTTTGACATCAGGCTCTCAGCATATTTGGGAAGTATTGGGAGAGTTCAACACTTTCTCAAAGGAAAAACTTCCCTTTAGTCTTAAAAGTACTGTTTTTTATAGTTCATAATCAAATTACGTTCAATAGAAGTGAACGAGTTGAGCAGGCCATGGGATAACAAGCGATGGCAAAAGTTCGATGAGGCCGTTTTTTCACCAGGCGGATTTTGCCGAAATCAGTTATTTTCCTATGAATTGCGGTCTATCCGCACCGTTACAAAAGAAATAACAATTGGGGAACTAACACTGATTCACAAAGAGGTCGCCTAAAAACCAAAACATCATGGAGATCCGTAACAAGGGCGAAATGAGAGAAAATTGGAATTTTGTCAGAAAGTGGTTTTTACTGTGGTCAAATAGCTAGATTAACCGCATAATAATAATAGAATAGGATCACAGTTAATAAAAACAAGCAAAAGAGAGAAGATGAGGGGCAAAGGATCGGATTTTCAAAGCTTAATGAGGAATTCACTTGAGAATAACGACGGTTTGACGATTAGATCAGCTGGCAATCGATCTCTCCTGCGCCCTAAAGAGATTTCGGTGCTCTACTGCAACCAAAAGCAACCGCCGAAACGCGTCCAATCAGCTGAGAATCAAGTCCGCCTGAACCTAGGTAATCATCTTGTAAGTAGGGAAAAGGACGCTTCCAGTGCAGCTTCTTCGTCGAGAGTATTCCCGAAGTCCAGGGTTTCTCAAAACTGCCAGAATGTCCGGGACGAAATTTTCCGTGGGTGCTGCCTTTAACACTTTTACACTGGGTAATCTCATCGATGCATGTGGCCCCAAAATAGGTCTACATTCAATTCCTCCTTAAGAACATCTTTGAAGGCTACTGCTTTCAAGAGGAAATACACATAACAAATACCATCTATCTGGTCATGTTCTTCAGAATAGTCACTGGAAGATCCGGATTAAATGCTTTTGATTTTTTTTCGCATTGGTCGACTCTAGAACTTGGGTCGGAAGCATGAAACTCAGGATTCCAATTACTAAAACGCAGATCAGGTCCGAGAGTTTTTCTTCCCATTAGAGTTATTGAACAAATTAATGAATTTCTTAGATAAGGTGTTCTGCGCATGTCCATTCGATCGTTCAAAAAAAAGCTACTTCCGGAATTTGCTCGCTGGCCTTCTGACGTGAACTTTTGTTTTATCCTATTTCCAACAGTTTGATTGATTCATATAGTTGTATAGCATTGTAACACCTACATAGTTTGTGAACCCATTGTTTGTTGGGATTATTACTGAAGTTATTTCAGATGTGTTTGCCGCGTGAACGTCCGGTTTACATTTTCTTGATAAAAATAAAATAAAAACAAAATCTATTCTTCCTGTATCCTTTCCCTGGAGCTTTGCGCGCTGGCCCTCTGCAAAGGCATGAGCCTCACCGGCGCAAACTGTTGCACACATTTGCAGGATTCCTTTTTCTCTTCCGCGAAAGGAATGTGAGACTTTTTGCAGATGCTCCGCTGTAGCAGCCTTTTAACGACTCGGGTTGCACTTTATAAAAGCTGGAAACGAACCGAGCAAAAAGTAAAAGAAAAACAGCGAGATGTATGCAGAAAAAACATTTGCAGCAGAAATCTGTTTCATGTCATTACCCATGCCTGACTGTGCTACGTAGTTAACATGGTCTAGCTCTCCTTAGAGGGCGAGGTATTGTAAAGGGGGTAAAGGATATCTCAATAAGGGCGCACTCCTTGATCTTGGTGTTTTGTTTTGGATTTTCTTTTCCTGTGCACTTTTCTGGTAAACTTGGAAGCACATGTACTTTCTCAAACCAGACTTTCTGTGAGTGTAGTCCCATCACAAAAGAGCATTAACTTCTTGTCTCTCCTCTCCGAAGATCCTTACAGGTAGTATGTGCAGATGTTCTTCTTCATGGTGTCTCTCATTTCACATCCAGTACAATTTTTCTGTGCAAGCTGCTGCTTTGTGATATCCTTGAACCCGAAAGAGTACCACATTTGCTAAATGAAATCAATGAGCGTGGCATAACTGCAAAAGTTAATCTACTTTTTGAATATGCCCTTTCAGTAGCACCGACAAAGTTAATTTCGGACATGATGTAACACTTGCAGGCCCTGCAGACTTACTTCCTCATGCTAAAGTTCTTCTGCTACAGAACCACTGTCCATGTTCTTCCCCCTTTGATTGGACCATCTCTTGTCACTACTACTCACTGATTGGCTGTAATTTCGATTGGACGGGTTTTTTGAAGACTGTGATGGTTAATTCACGAGCCTTTCACGCCTTATGTTGCCTTACGGGCCTTATGTTGCCTTACACGCCTTTGTTTTTTTCCAAAATTTGGCTATTTTCTCCTGCAAAAAAGGAAACGCATGTTGTACACCCTTTCTTATTCTGTGGTTTTTCTTTCAGACCTTCTAGCTTATGTTTATCGTTAGACAGGAGAAAATCAAATGATCAAAGTTTGATTTCCATATGGTTAACTTATCCGTGGATAGCATCGATTTAGCTGGTGATGTCCTTTAACCCAGCTTGGATAACGCGTGGTAAAAATCGCTAAACTGCTATTCATCATTTGGCTTACCTCTGACAAGCTTGATGGCGTGCAGTACTTTGCCCATCACCTGGACCAGGTTGCGCTGTTGTAAGGTTGGGTAAGCTCACACCCAAGCATGTGGTTACTCATAGGTAACAGCTGGGCTTGCGAAACGTCAAATATGGCTTAATAAGTTAATGGGTGACAGGTAAAGGGTAAATTGGGTGCGTCAATAGGTTCACCGTCTGGCCCAGAGTAAGCTCGTCAACGCACGTGCTGGAGATGGATAAATTTGTGTGGCATTGTCACGTTTACCATGGGTAATCCCAGTAGTGCATGCGGCCCTTGTATAATATCGGTGATGCATCTGGGCCATGGTATTCATCGGGAACTTACCCAGTAGATACTGGATACGTATGCTATAGATCTACCTAACTCTGTACCTATCTGAAAACGTGGTATGACGTCACTGTACTGTCTCTCTTGTGTGAAGAGGCACGATCATTACAAGGCACATCATAAAAATTTTTGAAGAATTTTTGCTGGATTTTCTGGAAGCTGCTGAATAAATCGGTGAAGATTAGTACCCCTCCGCCCTCCACTACCCTGGTAAAGGACTTATAGGTTCTTTTAAAACTAGAATTGTGACCATATATGTATATGGTTCCGTTGCTGCCACGCTACAGCAGTTCTAGGGCGAGCTATTTGACTGGCGCCATCTTCATAGAGCAACAAGTTCAAGCCAACAGTCACGAGGTTGCTCGCTCTGCAGTTGCACACCATGACGACACGCGACGGCGGTCTTTGAAGCGCGTTGCACAACTGGTTATCAACGACGACGACATTTATGGGCGCGTACATAAATGCTGTCTGAGCCCAAGTCCATACATTTCACTCATCACAGCATCCTTGATGTTGCCCGTGCCTCTGACGACGCTGTCGGTTGGAGTGAGGTGGCTTGGGTAGGGGAGGGGGGGGGGTTAAAATAACTACGGGAGTAGATGTGGATTTATTCAATCTCGATATGTTAGTAGTCCTATCCTGCAGTGCCCGGAGAACAATATTGAGACAAGAACTGGTCCTTATCCAAATTTTCGCTCTTTAGCAAAGCAACGCTTCCAGGACAAATCTATAATTGTTGCGCCTGTTATTTTTGAATAATTATGCTTTATATATCCGGCTTTTATACACCAAAATTCTCTTCCTGATTCCAGAGTCTCTCCTTTGGATCCAGTTTCCTCGAATAATACCCTGCGTGGAAATATGCTGGGTTTCCCGTGACGCTAAAGGTTGCCCTTCTACTTCTTTTGCAGCTTTTCTATTCGAACTCACCATCATTCTCTGGAAAACCATTTCCTGCCTATTCCGCCGACAATTCTAGAATCTTCCCCTGAAAAAGGTTCCAATTAGCGGCCATGAAACATTAATGATACATCAGCCTTTTTCTCAGCATGAGAGGTAATCCCATGGGTGAATGGAAGCGGTTTTCCAGCCAGTGTTCTCATAAAGCCTAACCATTACCAAATCAGGGAAATGACGCCTAGCAGGTAAACTTAACCCGCTGTTGTGATTTTCATAATGTATTGTTTTGGTCCAATAACAGTTTATTGAGCTTTGTATCAGCTTGGGTTACTTGGTGCAAAAAAAAACACTGTTAAAATTATTTGATTCGATTAGTGCCGTACATCATTTCAATTGTTCCCTTTCGATTTCTGCTCGAGTCTTTCTCCGTTCCAATTTTTTCCAATCTCCTTTCTGTTTTTCATTCTTTCCTCACGGAAAAAGTGGAACTTATTCAAGGTTCTTCATATATGCATTTGGCGCTATTCAAGCTTTGCTCAAATCCTTAATTATTCCATTTCTTGTGCAAAGATTATTGCAAAGGGAAAAAACTTCTACGATGAACATTTGAGAAAAAAACTTCTTGCAAATTTCTCGTGAGTCGTGCAGACTTCATGGTGAGCTATGCGTTGCTCTTCAGGGAAACAATGGAGTTCTGGAACTTATCTTCAAAATCCTCGTTTTTCTTTGGGTTCCATGAAATTCTGCTTGGAAAGTCTGGTAAATTGTTATGGTATTCCTTTTATTTTCCTTTCTTCAATTTCTTTTATTTACAACCATTTTCATAGATAAAAATAGCGTAATTTCTTATAGGGGCTGAATAGTGAATAAACGGAGAGGTCTAACCAAATCATTGCCATGGCCTTATTTCTCCTCCCATTTTCAGATTTGTAGCAGTTTTTTCCGCTGCTTTTCACACTTGGGCCGGAATCAATGCTTTGCTGCCCATTTTCCCCTCATCTTTGGCATTTCTCATTTTTGCCCAACACGACTAATTTCCAAGCCCATCTCGCCGCCAGCAAATTCTAAGCCGTGTTTTTGCAGACAGAAAATGAGGGTGTTGGCTGATCTGGCTTGATCATGTTGAGGATTTTCTCTTTTTCTGGATGAACAGACGCTGATGAATAACATCTGACAATCTGCTGTCAGATCTACGTAGACCTCTGGAGCTTTCCCGTTCTGGAAGCGGTCAACGTTCTCCTGGAAAACGGCTCTATTTTCTCGATTTCTCCATATTTATTTATTTTCGTAATCTATCATAGCTCTTACAATCAGTTGCAGTGATTGCAAGCTTAGCTTCAAGAAGAATTCACGGATGCAGTGTTTTCTTTCTAATATTGGGTTGAAATCCTGTCTGATGGCTAGCCTCCGCCCCCCCCCCCCCTCC
>JARK01001446.1:159997-180253 GCA_000688135.1 Ancylostoma ceylanicum | reverse complement strand
CCCCCCCCCCGCCTGTATGGTAATCCAAGTGCATTTAGGCGGAAGGGCTGTGCTCAGTGTTTTTGTTGTTTTATCTGTGCACCGGCCGAACAATTAATCCGTCCATGTCAGTTTTTGTCAGAATTAGAACAATGAAATTTCTGTATTTTGTACCCTACAAGGGTACAAAGGTTTTTCATCAGCTCAAGGGCAACGCTATAAAACGTGTCGACGACCACTCAAGAACAGCTATCACTCTGCTTATGAAAGGGGATGTACGCGGCTTCTTTTCTCGGCTTTTCCGATCCTTTATTGCCTTACCATGGATTTTCACGCTCTACTATTTAACCTAACATCGCTGTGTAGTGGCTCAGTAGGTATTATTCGCATAGTTCAGGCACCCATAACAAAAGTTCTCAGAGAAAATTGTGAAAAATAATGGGTTTTCGACGTGAAATTGCGGAAATCGTGTAGTTTATGCAAATAGTTAGTGGATGAAGTCCAATAACAGGAAGTTTATGCGAAGAAAGTGTCCCCGGCTCTATGTGATAGCTAAAAATGTGGGCAGTAAGCCTACCCTGGTGCTGATTTTTGGCCATTCATGTCTTTTCCATTTCCACAGATTTCTGCTCTTTTTATTCATTCTATTTCACGTCTGTATCACCAGTATCATGTAGTCCTCTAATTTATCCCAAAAATGGTGTGAAAAATTTTCAGAATCGCCCTAGGGCTCGAAATGCGGGAAATTTCAGGTAAATTCATGGGTATCTGCCTATCCACATGTTTCCTTATATATGTTATACTACATAGTATTTATTATATAATCACTATTATGCTTATTTATTGTTATTATATTGTATTATTACATATGTATATGCATATTTTGTTTTTATATTTTCCCAATATACTTTAAACTCCAAACGGTCGTAGACAAGAGCTGGAAACGCGGCGCGGACACTCTGGTTGTCTGCTGCACCAAGGCAGCGAGCCTGCCGGGCAGAGACATAGAGGAAACCCGGCCCTTGTCTACGACTATGTATAACACTACCAGCGTTTTATTATCAACGGGCTTTCCAAACCCCGCCGTCAAAGGATAGACTTCACTGGCTGATACTCGCTCAGACGCGCCGCATCGCACGTCGCATCGTAACTGTCTGCGCGTCCTCGAATTTCATTGCTATCAACGTTCTCATTCTCCTTTGAACAAAATTTCACATATCATGCTCTTCCTGTTATTATTTGTAACTGCTGACTGTGACGAGTAGTTGAGACAAGGTAAGCCCACTTTGGAGAACTCGTCCACTCTGAATGTGCTGGTAGATCACCACCTTCTTGGGATGTTCATGAATCTCAAGACTGTTCCGGCCTGTCCAAACAGTTGCTGAGGTGCATGCAAGAGAGTCCTGACCCTTGCCTTTCTTTGTGTTTAACCTCGAAAAAATTCTCTTACCTCTGTAATGGAGGGACTCTCTCGTAGAAGTGGTAGTCATGCAAAACTAGTTCCATACTCTTCACGGACTATGACAGCCTGCGCTGTCAATGCCAGCGGCATTCCTACGATATCTGCCAATTCGGGAATGAGCACCGAACCCATTAGTCTCTTCCTTCAATAACAATAATATATCCGTACCTCTGACGCATGTGCCTCTTACCTAATGTTAAATTAATAGCATGTCCTCTCAGCACGATATTTACACAAATGTAAGACTGTCTATCACATTTACTCTCTGAACTTCTTACTTGTTTTGAATTCCACGATGGACAACAACTCTAGATAGTGAGCTCTTTATTCTTTCTTCCTTATTAAAGAATGAGAAAGTAAGCTCTTTCACTATTATTTTTGAAAATCTTCTGAAAATTTAATAATTAACAATGAGCAAAGGGAATACATCTCGACGTCACCCTAAGAAAAGTACAATAATGCGTTGGTTATGGCTCTTTTTGCTCATGCCGCTGCAAAGAGCGCTTTGTTTGATTTCGTCAGAAAATTCTTCATTTTGTACTTTGGTCGTGCTGGACTTGGATGTATCATAGAGATTACCCAGGGTAAACGTATCGAGCTTGTTGTCAAAAAAGGATAGATTTGTGAAGACTCAGCACGTTCACCCTGGGTAATCCCAACTGTGCATGCGTGTTCTGGATGTATCATTGAGATCACCCTGGGGAAGCTTCTTGGCGCCACTCTCAACGATGGGTAAATTCATGTGCGCCGAACGTTCACGCTGGGTAATCTAATTACAGTAGCGCGCCCTGGTCTCGTTGTACTGCTATGAACAGAGGCTAACATGAAAACTCGTCCACATTTATTGGAAAATCGTGCAATTAGTCTATCTTCGAATTCCATCACTATGGAGTAATTTTTCCATACAATTTATTGGAATTTTTTCTTATAAAATATACAGAAATTGTATTTCGGCGTATTTTATGCGTGGTGGAATTTGACGACGCGCAGAGAACTCGGAACGGCCGTAGACGACGGGTGGGACCGCGGTGCGGGTACTCTGGTTGTCTGCTGCTCCTCGCAAGGCAGTGGGAAATCACGACGTATCGGTTTTCCTCCGTGTCTCTGCCCAGCAGGCGCACTGCCTCGGTGCAGCAGACAACCAGAGTGCCCGCGCCGTGGTCCCGCCCCTTGTCTACGGCCGTTTGGAATTCACTGTATCTGATGTTGCCGAAGGCTCCTTGGTACGAGTTCTCTGCATCCTTTCTCATGGGTTTGTTGTGGATTTCTGTGGAATTCTGACTTTGTGCCCATTCAAGCAGCTCCTGGAAGCAAGTTTGACCTATCATTCCTTCCTTATCTTCCTTGCCTTTGGTTTGCACTCAAAATTTTGTCCTTAACTCGCCCTTTCATCGTTCAAAATCACGCCGAACTCATTGTGCCCCACCGTCGCTGCATTTCCACTGTCATAAAAGTGAGGGTTCTCCTGATATAACAGCCGGCAAAGTTCAAATTTGAATTACGTTAACCTTTACCCAGCTCTGCAGTAGCACAACGACATCGTAATCGAATTTCTCACACTCACATGATTGGCCGTAACGCCCTCTGTCCTCGGCACCGCCTCAAAAATAACTCCTTTCACTTCACTGGTCCTTCTGGTGGGGCTGGACCTCACATTGCTCATGACTGGATGTTTTCTTCCAGGTTTGCACGGATATGGCAATATTCGTCAACACAAGCGGTGGCAGAACGTCACCTATTTCCCCTGGGAATCGATTGGGATTTCCTGAAAATTTCGGGCAAGATGGGCGTGATGGCGAAAAAGTTCTGTTCATTCAGCTTCCTAGATATTAGGTCGGAGCAGTCGGGTTCTTTCTCCGGAGCCATGAATATTTTTGCCCGTGGAATTTTATAATTTAACCAGACAGAAGTTACTAGCAGCGTTCCCAAATCCTTCTCGGCCTTCTGTTCATCTGGGTCTCTTATGTTACTGAACATCAACAATTCCGTCGTGGATTATTTTCACGCAACTCTGGACGCTTTAAACTTTCCTTTCTATTTTCTGGAAGAGGAATATGTTTCCACCCACCCAGATGCATTCTCGAGCATATTCTGAGCACATGCTAGCCCCGTCCAGACGAGTTTTCCGCCAAAAACTTACACAATTCGTCAAAGATAATCACCGCAGCAGGCAGCCAGAGGTTAGTGGATGAGAAATGATGAAGTGTTTTTTTTTCAAAACTCGTCCTCGTTTGCGGAATGTACTCCCAGCATATTCTTGTCTTTTCCTCTTCTCTGAGCACCTTTGCAGCTGCAGTGGTGTCTATGACTGTTCCCGCCATGTTAAACCCGTCTTGCGAATCTGTAATTAAGGAGAATCCAGGATAAAATTTTGTCCATTTTGCTTGGTAACCAAAATTGGCTTGAAGCGGCATGTAATTTTGAAATTGTGTACTGGTATAAAACTCACCATCTTCATTGCAGAGATCCGTCAGATTTGGATTCATCCAGAGTTCATAGGCTTTTCCAGGAAATTCTTCAAAATCCTCTGCAATGTTCTGCTCGGTTCTCTGAAGCCCTTATTTGTCTATTCCTCGTACCTCACAAATTCTAGGGATAACCGTTTTCTTCCCGTATGTCCGCCTGTTCTTCTGTTCGCTTTTCTTTCTGTCTATCTCCATTCCTGTCTGTCTCTCTTTCAAGCCGTCCATCTATCTACCTGCTTGTAATTTTACCCATCTGTCTGGCTATTGGTCTGCTTGTTTCAATGTCTGTTTCTCTCTCATTCTCTATCTGCCTGTCTGTTTGTCTGTCTGTCTGTCTGTCTGTCTGCCTATCCATCCTTCTGTCTGTCTTTCTGTCTCTCTGCCTATTTATCTGTCTCTCTACCCAGTTGGCTATCTGTCTGTCCATTTCTATATGTCTATCGACCTGTCTTTCTATTTGCCTGCATGCCTGCGTGCTGGTATGTTCCTCCTTCTTTATGTCTGTCTGTCTGTCTGTCTGTCTGTCTGTATGCCTTTCTGTTTGTGTGTATCTGTCCTTCTTTCTGTCTGTCTTTCTGATTGTGCACCTGGTCTGTCTTTCTTTTTGCGCGTCTGTGTCTGTCTCTTTGTCTGTTTGTCTCTGTCTATCTGTCTGCTAGTCTCTGACCCTCTATATGTCTATCTGTCTGCTAGTCAATCACTCTGTCGAACTGTCTGTGAGTCTGTCTGCCTATCTGTTCGTCTTTCTGTCTCTGCCTGTCTGTCTGTCTGTCTGTCTCTCTATCCAACTGTCAATATGTCTTCCTCTCTGTGTCCATAGACCTATCTCTCTATTTGTCTGCCTGTCTGTCTGTCTGTTTATATGTCTCGTGTGTGAGCAGTTATACCTGGAATGGACGGCACAGCCGAGATCTGCTATTCGTCAATTCAGCGAACTGACCAATCGCACAGCTTGGCTGCACCGCCCCCTATCTGTTTGCATAGATATATACCTTTATGTCTGCCTTTCTGTCTCTTCATCCATCAACCTGTCTGTTTTCCTATTATATTATCTGACCGTCTGTATGTTTGTCTCTCTCCCCCTCCTCATATTATCCTTACAATAAATTTTATCTATCCATGGCTAGCAGAAGACAGATCATTGTCCCACTCTCTGCTTGTTTGAGCTGTTTGACCGTCATTATGTCATCCCGACAGTTGTCAGCTTACCTCAGCACATTTGTCACTCGCTTTTTCATTGACACTGCTTCTGTCAATACTTTCTTCCTTTGTCAACACAGCACACATCTTAACACTCAATCGCGTATTTGTAACTTAACGATGGTCGCAATGTATAAAAATTTTTCTAATTGTACAATAAATCGTAAATAAACACATCAACGCAGCGAATCTCCTTGTGCTGCTTGAAGTTTGAATTGGGTGGATAAATTCTACTGCATTTATTTAAACTATTAAAGTTGATAATAAATTCTTTCCCAGGATAGTTTACCACGTGTAAGTTCTCACGAAAGCACCATGTATGTTTTTTGCACCTTCGACAGCAGGTTTCTTTTCGGAAGATCATATTAGCAGCTAACCATTACACCAACGTGTTCCTGGGTAATCCTTGGCGCCGGCGCCAAAAAGGATGTCTTTGAACCGTCCGCATTCGTTGCATTTCGTTCCTTCCAACAGAAAAAACCTGTTTTTACAATAATTGCCTTAATATGTATGTGTGTAGCACTAAGGATTGATGGATTCAAACCAGTAATTCTAGGATACCGTGGGTTTACAGGGAGCAGCTTTGTTGCATTTTTTCGGCTAATGTTCCGTAGTTTATAATTTTCACAACTGTGGTTTATGAGGAAAACTCTAAGGCTTTTCGCATAAGAGTCGCTTTTAGCCAGGATTCCTGGAACATTTCCTGAGGAGCACTTTGCTGGCATTCCAATTTGAAATATTACGGCATTTCTACCACAACATTATCAGGAATTGTAGAGGAACTATTACGGTGCTTTTTTGCGTCTTTTGTGCTTTCCAGAATCTGCCTTTTGTCCACTTTGTGCCTCATACTTTCGATAGGTTGATTTACTCTCGTGGATTTCAGGCGGGACTTTTTTGAGATTTTTTGTGCGTTCAACCGCAATATTTCCTGCTAGATTTTGATTGAATCCGTGGACTCTCTGGTAAAATTGTGCTTTGTGGATTTGTGGAATTCTCTGGCGAACAGTTCATAGCAATATTTTCAAGGCTGTTCTCGATATATGTATCATCGCTACCTTTACAGGAATAGGATGGATAAGAACTGTTTGGAAACAATACCACTAGTATAATATGTAGTTTATGGAGGATCCGAGAATCTCTGTATCTAATATATTACTAATAAAAGTTACTTGAGGTAATTAAAAATGGTTTTTCGTCTCTGTTGTGGTAAATGTCTCCAGAGAAATAACCAAAAACAAAAAATTGAGTATATTCCATGTTGTCTGGTCGTAGACGTGTCCAATATAACGACCTGTACGGCACAGAAGTCATATTCAAAAAAAGACTTTTTTATGGGCTTCAGCCCATCTAAACCCTCCTCTTACCCCCTCACCCATCCACCTCAAACCCCTGCCGCTCACTGACCACCTCATGCTGTGATCTCTGCCACATTCACCCGAAGACACCACTGTTTTTGGAATTAGCGGTGAAATTCAATTTATTACCCGCCGTTGATGCCGCCAGTCAGCCCCTGGAACTCCGCCCATTTTTGATGGATACGCCCGCACCGGTGGTGTTGGTGGTGATGGTTGACGATCACGGCATTTTCACTGGATTCGCTGCTCAAAGATGTTCATCTGGCAGACATCCGGGAGATTACCGCAGTGCCAATGATCAGTGCTTTTCATTCGCCCACGCGCGTTCCGAGCGTATACGTCTTTTAGTGGCTGCGAGTGTTGTTTTTGTGCGTGTATACATGCGTCAGTCATGTCACATGTAATTATAGTATTACCTCCGCGTGTGGATGAGTCTGACTAGAGTTTCTGGCATTTCCAGTTGCTAAAAATAAGGCATTCCAGAAGTGGTCTTGCCGAACTTTGATCATCAGTTCCTCTGGAGCCTGCCATTGCCACAGCAAATTCTCAAAGTGCTCACCTATCCTTAATTTCACTACCTCTTCCCCGTCATCTTCACCTTCCTGCTCAGTGGTCTTTTCCCTGCGCAGCAGAGCCCTAAAGCCGTTCTTCTGCACTTTTCCTATGCAATCGAAGTGGCAACGGGCGAAGGATACAATTTGTCAGCTTCTTTTGAGAAATCGTTTTTGTTAGAAATCAATTCATGAAATCCAATGTAGAATGTCGTCATATTGTGGCCTGCCGACTGTAATTTATACTTGGACTTGTATTTGAATAGAAAAGCGTTATTTCAATCTGATGACGATTCACTTCTGTCTTATTTTGAATCCCTTCGCCAAAAAGGGCACTAAATCACCAACTAATTGGCTAGGAAATTTAACAATTTTTCCGAAATTGAAATGATGATCCGGCTAGATAAAATGTACTGAATACGGGCCCTGGACACCTTTAGTACCCGGAAGGCTGCGGTTTCAAAAGTAAAGTTGAAAATAAAGTAAAATCAGCTGAGAACGGACGTTCAAAAAAGGACAATAAAATAGCAAAAAATTGGAAATAAGCTTCTTTTACTTTTCGTCTATTTTATGAAGCAGTCTTGAAAGTATCGAAGAACTGTTGAAGAAGGGAGATTGAATGTACTAGTTAGTAATCAATGATCAGTCGTATCATCAGTCATATTAGTTATCAGTCAAATCATAATTAGTGATCATCAAATTAATTAAATATTTGCAATTCAATAATGTGCAAGTTGCGTGCGAGTTACTTTTTACTTTTTTTATGATCAGGTAAAGCATAGATGGTTTGCATTGTTATATAATGCAATCTAGGCAGTTTAAAAACCTTATATAAATTGAGGTATACAAAGTATATAAGGCTATATGAGGCAATTGAAATATAGATTTTTTGTCCTTGAAAAATTAAAATCTTGTGAAATAAGACCTACGCGCCAAATTTATTTAACTACGTGGCTTGTTCAAGCATTTGCAGGCGCCACAAGTTGTGATTTTAAAAAAACTGGATGTTGTTCAAGGTAGAAATAGCTTAATCAAGCATGACTACAAAATAGCTTGCAAATTCGTCTAAATCTAGGCTCAGGAAATCATGTGCCAATAATTCGTTTTCAACCTATAAGTACGATATATAATTATTCAGGCAGCAAAAACAATTCTAGTTAAAGGCAGCACCCACGGAAATTTTCTTCTTGAAGGTTCCAGCATAATTTCGAAATATCGAAGCTGTTCAACGCTTCCATAAGCTTAAATAGGTCCAGAACCGCTGAAAATCCCCTCTTCAAGAGCTCATTATTAGGCTATGTGCGACTGCGGTGGTCGAGTTGCTCAGACCTTGCGATGAGGACCGATATGAGATAATCGATAACGCCGTCTTTTTTACCCGCTGAATCTTCCCACATTTAGTAATTTGGTCCAATCTACAGGCTTTCTGCAAATTACAGGAAAAAATAACCACTGAAAAATATGTAGCAATAAACAAAGCTAATATTGCAGAATCAAAACACCATGAAATTCTATAACGGAGGAGAAATGGCCGAAAAATGAAATTTTGAAAAAAACTAGCCCTAAAATAGTCGAGAAGCTGTAAATACCATAGAATGCCAGTAAAAAGGTTAGGAGTACGTAAAAGCAATGAGAATTGCTCGAAAAACGACGAAAAGAAGTTGCAGAGAAACAAAAAAGTACTCAATTGAGCATTTGGAATCGCAGCAAAACAGCTGATTCTACTTTTGATCACGCAACACAGAAAACGCGCGCCGTATAGCGACCGGTGAACTCGTCGAAAGTTGTCGCTGGCACAGAGCTATACTTGTTACTGAGCCGAACACAGGGCATTTCCCGTGCTCCTGTTGTACATGAACTCTTCAGAGTATGCTAAAGTTTCTGAAAGTGTGAAAATCTCAAAGGTGGAAGTTTCCGTGCGTGCTGCCTTCAAGAAAATTAGTTTATCAAGGAGAAATACCCCGATAAACATATGCGGCTGAGTGTTGTCATAGCTATTTCCTGATTTTTTAGGGTAAGTAAATAACTCCACTTCTATTGGTGACTTGTTTCTCAAAAAGGCGTGCTGCGTTATACCTGGAAAAGGTTGCAGGGCTGAGCTCTGGGATTGGTCACACCACCCAATTAGCCAATTTACAACGCCCATTCGTGCCGCCCATTCCAGGTATAACGCCCTACACCCCTGAAATGTCATTCATTTTCCCAATCATTAGGTTTCCTTGCATTTTTCTTCTATATTTTCTTTTTTAAACCTAATCGTGGCCTTTTCTCCCTAGCAGATGTCGTTTACAGCAGCAACTTGAACTTCAAAGAACTTCCTTGGTTGGACTTGCAAATCTTACTAGTTAGCGTCCCTGAATAAAGGAGCACAAAAATCGGACTCAAACCTGGATGAGGTTTGCCAAGATGCAAAGATCCCTGCAACAACTCAGTTCGGATCCCACATTGCCTGAAATTTCTAAAGAACCACATCGAGCTCTGATGTCTGGAGCTTACGTAAGCAAAGTTGAAATCCTATCATTATGCTCTGTTTCAGGATTATTTATAAGAATGTTGTTCAAGACGCCACTTTGTAGTGACAAAAGCTGAATAGGCCGATTTAAATTTACGTGTAAACTCGTCCAATGACGTTGCAACTCTCTGGATCGAACATCATAAGATCTTTATCCCTATAAAACTTCTTTAACTGAATTAATTCACGGAAATAGTAGAAAATCAAATAATCGGACTGCTAAGCACTTTAAGGTGTTTATAGTAGAGCTAAGGCATCCTGCAAATCCCAGTAGAGCACTTGAATTTTCCTTTGCTGCAATCAATCCACGCAGCTGTCAATCATCGTTTTTTCCCCGATGATGCGCATGAAATCCATCAAATCGCACATGCTCTGGTCACGTGACCTCAGCCAAAAATAGACTTTGACCTACCGCAATGCACTTGACCGCTTAATCCCTACTGTGCTTATCGTTTTAATCACTTGCCGAGGCAGCAGCGACTCAATGACGCCATGGCGATTAGCCTTCGTTGATTTCTTGTCATTATTGTGGCTGGAAAGCCACAGCTCAGATTTTTCTGGAGTTTCCCTCCTCACTAGTATACGTAGCTCCTTGATGTCTTCCTTGGATTCATCCATCTGTCTGTGTGCGTCAGATGTTTTCTCGCCGTAATTAGCTAACCAGGATCAGCTGACATTCCCAGCACAATATCTATTGTCTGAACTGCAACGTAAAAACAGATCAGTTGTTCAGGTTCTGTACCCGCTTTGCTGCCTACTGTATCCACTAAGATAGTTAGCATAATCAGATCTGCTGGAATGTTGTATTCTGGACTTCAGACGAGCCTGGATGCTCAGAGCGCAGTCTCCGAGATTTTGTTGGGTAAACAAAACCAGGCCGGGTGTGGGCTTTGGACAATATATGGTGTATGCAGATATGAAATACGAGAGCACTATGCGAGAGATCATCGAGGAAATTGCAAACTTTCCGGACTTTGGGCTCGGAGATTTCCAGCAGATCTTCGGGCTCATTGCCTTCTTTTTGCTCTTTTGATGAGCTGCCTGCACATAAAGCAATTTTCTCTAGATGTGGACAGAATGAAAATTATGAAATTCCTGTGCAGATACAGTAGTAACCGCTGGTACCTAGCTAGTAGCCCGAGACTCTTTCTGTCTCAGAACTCCGGGAATAAACTTAATAATGAACATGGCTCCTAAATGGCAAATTTTTTAGTAGTCCTTCCTCTTTTTTTCAGTTTCCACTTGGGCTTTTACCTATATCACTTCTTACCCTGTAAGTGGCAGAATTGTTATATCATTTTCAGGACCACGAGCGATTTTGCGAACAACCCACCAATTTTCTGCAGAAAAAGAAACTATTGGCAACATTCGAAAAATGAGGGGGTCCAGAAATTTGTGCTAATATCAGTTGCTGCTAATTTTGCACAATTTGAGAAAGTCTTCCCGCTAGTTCTCTTATTCCTGAAATCGAATTATCTCTGCCTCTTTTGAGCTCTGAAGTAAATTTTCATACAGCACTGAAATATGCAATTGAGTATCCTGACTTCCTTAATTATTTTTTCCTCATTCTCATGATTTCCTCAAACCTCGCCAGAGTGCAGGTTAACGCCATTAACGCCACTGATGCTTCAAAGGTGCATATGCCCCCGAATACATCAGCGTTCTCTGAAAATCCATCTGAATGAGATGTTCATGCGGAAGAGTTGATGCTGTGTTTTTTAATCATTTAGGTTATTGTCATTATATTGCCACGTGATTTCTTCTGTTTGTATTTTGTACTCTGGATAACAAAGTACGACACGAAGTATGTAAGAACCTTCCGGTGACGATTTATCTTCGTGCAGGATTGTCTTGGATCATGCCTTTTTCGACGATTATTAGAGCTTCTCACTTCTTGCAGTTGAACTCAAGAGCTGTCCGTGCCAATTCTCTGATCCTCCGCAGAATTACTAGAACTATTGTCAATTTTCCAAAACATTGAAAATTTCAGACTTGAAAGCTGATTTTTGCGGCAAACAATCCTTTTGACAGATGTGTTACTACAGAATGCACTACCCCATAATTTTAGGTTTGTCGGTGCTGCCCTCATTGGACTGTGATTATTGTTTTTCCTCTAAAATTTACCATGTAAACGTAAATCATAAGATCTTATTATGAACACAGGAAGTTTATGAATCAACATTTTGCTTGTTTTGTGTCATTTTTTCGTTGACAGTTACGTATTTAGAGTTAGGTCTGATTCTGTTTATCATTCTCTTGCAAAAATATATAAGTTCATAAATTATATAAATTATACTTCCATAATTAATTCATAAAATAGTGAAATGGAAGGTGTATGTACATATTCGGTGCTCCACCGACGAACTCTGACCCAGTGCCAATAAAAAATATGAATACCATTCCTCAATGAAGATTTTCCTCATTTACCTTCAGCATAGTAGCTTATTTTATATCTTTCACAAAACAAAATTTCACAGCCAGATTTATATTTTTGTGCATAATTTATTCAAATTTGAAACATACCCCTTTGTTGCTTGCTGATTTCCTTGTCTATGACCTACCATTGCTGAATCGTCTTGGTTCGGGTCCAATAGCACTTCTCAAGGACGTATTCATTTGTTTGTTTGTCGCCGACCACACATCGCTTGTTCACAGATCAGCCGAATGCTTTCGCGTTAGATTCTCATGATATCTGCTTACTGTAATTGTTGTTTCGCTGTCTAGTCTCTCGACTCCGCCTTTTTCCCTTTTAAGGTAAAACAAGATTTAAAAAAATTTTTTCAGGCGAACCCTGGATCTCAAAGCTACTGCCACAGTTAAAGCCGAAGATAACGCTAACGAACTTCCATAACTGGTAAGTATGTAGGCAAATGTGTAAGTAGATAGTAAGTAACAAACACAGCATTGTCTTTTGGAGGAAATTCGTATTCTTCAGTTAATTATCTCGTTGTGTATTTAATTACTTACGTATGTTTACCAACACCGATCCGTCGCCTGTCTAATCACATCGTGGCCAAACACAACTGCGCTTTTTCTTCACTCTGTGCTAGTTGTCCGTTGTATATCGCGTTTTTTTATAGGGAAAAAAATTTGAGATTCATCCCATAGAAAACTGGGAAAAAATTTGAGATTCATCCCATAGAAAACTAACGAGCTAATAACATTCATCAATTTGTTCCATTAACTAATAAGCCAAGGGTTTGTTGCGTTCGATTTTTTAGTGCAATTAAGGAGATAATTGGACAACTATCACTTTTTGAGCAAACATCTTTGCGGAGCTCAAACTGCGCCAATCTCTTACCTTTTTCAATATTTTTGCATATAAATTCCTAAAAAGTATGGACAAAACGTAGGCTCCTTTAGCAAAATTTCTGGACACTCATCAAATCCACAAAAATTCCCTCCACAACTCCATGTCCCCCCCCCCCTTTCAACACCTCGCGGCTGCTACGATACTCAACTGTGTTTTCCATTGGTCATGGTTGTTTTTTGTGAGCCACATGTTATTTCGTTCCCACATACAACTTGTGCCTACAATAATTACCCACCCGTCTACGAAATGGGCGTGACTTAGTAATACGGTCGGTGTCAACTATTATGACACTGTCTCGGCTGGCCATACACTCACAGTCATCTTTCTTGCTTGCGGTGTGTGACGCGTGTGCAAATATAGTTTGGCCCATAAAAATCGCCTACGGGCCAGCTGATGTCATGTCTGGCTTGTTGTCAAGCTTTGCCTAACACCTCATATAGCTAAACAACACCTCAACTATGTATATGTGCCTTTCTAGACAGTTCCATTCCTCAATCGATTTATTGATTTTCCAGATAATGCTCAACGTGACTAACATCACTGAAGTGGTGGAAGAAGATTGGACAGATTTATGTGAAGATGGGTCATTGCTCGATCAGGACTCTGTTCGATTCCCACTGATTTTGATCTACTTATTCGTGTTTACAGTATGTCTACTTGGTAGGTTTTTGAGTTTCTGCGAGCATGAACAGTTTCCATGAGGTTGGTCCAAAAGTCTTGTACCAAAATTCATTTTTCGATCCAGAATTTCTTGGCGTCGTTGAAATTCTCCGGTAGTAGGACGTGGTAGACTGTTCTACTATTTCCCCACTATGAAAATTGAAAGTTTGAGTTCCATCCATGAGTGGAAGACTGAGGTCCATCCAGTAGCATTAATGTTAGGACTATTTCCAAAAAGCTTGGTGCAAGACTTCTGGGCCAACCTAATGGCTAAGATATCGAATACACTTTCAATATCAGGTTTTCTTTTACCAGAACCCGCAAGTTTCAAGCAAATCACTAGGCATTAGCTGCACTCCTCCTCCATTGCTACCAATTTTTGGACAAATTACATATCCATCATAATTTTACCTCTGTTTCTGAATAGATTTTGCTTTCTTCTTCTCAATTAACACAGCTTGCTCTCAAAAAACTGCACCGCTATCAACCTACGTCACGTTTTTTTTTTCTTGTTTTCCTTTCAACGAGGCTCTGCTCAAATCAGTATTGGGATTTTCTTCACTCTCATCCGTGCGTCATCCCTGAGAACTCGGACTTTCCGCAACAGCAACATCATTTCGATCCGCGGCGTCTTTGGGCTTAATTGCTAGCTCCGGATCGTCAGATACCACTGCGATAAGATCTTATAACCCCTATTTGCACAATATTTTCCAACCAGGACTAGGACTCATGAAGGTATAACCAAGCGAAATCAGGCTAGCAAACCAACTTTCACGCCCCAGTAGGACGTCATATTTCAAGGATTCCTCAAGCCTGGATTCCATTGATCGAAAAGAACTTTACTCTTTTCTCACAGCTCACGTCCGTGCTGTTCCCCACGTTCACCATGCCTGGAAGGATGATCTCTACTTCTGCATCTTTTCCGCAATTTATGTTCGTATGACTGCGACTGATCAGGGCCACTGGTCACATTTATTCACATAGTTCATTGCAGAATAAAAAAACCGCCTTTAAAACTTTTCCGAGGGAGAGGAGGAGAATCAGGGGCTAAAAGCATGAATGAGATTACCCAGAGCACAGAGTGTCGACGCAACTCTTAACTAAAGGCAAATTTGTGAGATGTTAGCACGTTTACCCTGGGTAATCTCGATGATGCATGCGGCCTAAGGATGTTGCATGCTGGAGAGGGGTGAAGTTCAAGATTTCCTCACGATGTACTCTCACCTTTGTTTGCACCTTCCCCCCCCCCCCTTTCCACAAAAAGTTTTAAGAAAAGGTCTTTTCTGTTCAGCTCTGCATAGCAAATTAATGCGAATCGGCAGATCTTGACGATTAAACTGAAAAAAAAATTAAAAAACTATAAAAATCATGAGAACACTTCCGAGGTGTTACTGCGTACCAGGCAATTCAAAAGAACATTTTGAATAATTATGATAATTACAAAGTGAATAGCAATTAGTGGCTAGACTACAAGGTAATGTCCTATGACATTTATTAGTACTGCGACATAATTGTATGGCTTGAAACAAGTAGCACTATGCTTTCCTTGTAGCATGGACTGAGGTATGCCGGGAATATCATCCGTAGGTTCAAATTTAGAAGTTAAATGTAGGTCTCGGGTAGACGATACGTTATTGCAGGTCAAACCTGCTGATTATCCAGATTCTGTTGAAAGTTAAATTACAAGAAAATTTAGCAGTTAAATGTAGGTCTGCTAGAAAATTACTTTTTTACCTGCTGCCGTAAGCTGCACTTCATCGTAGTAAAGGTGCCCTGCACTGTATTTGTTATCTACAAACACGCTGTGAACATTGGAGAAAGTAGGCGTAGCCGCCCCCTAGCAGTACCGAAAATCTGTAATTGTGTTGTAACTTGTAAGACTTCTGAGTAGCTGAGACAAACTGTTTTGCAAGTAGCTATAACGTATGGACATTTTTTCTCCCATACACAATTAATTAAATCTCAATATAAACAGTTCCTAATTGAATCGAGAAGCAAATCCTGACAATTTATGGATGTTTACAAAGACATTTTATGCAAATAACCGAGGATGAGGTACGAGCCAGGAAGTTCTCCCTGAATTTCAGGAAACTTCTTCACCATTGTCGTCATAGTGCTTCATCCCACAATGAGGACGGGAACAAATTACTTCCTAGCAAATCTTGCGTTAGCTGATCTACTGGTCGCTGCCTTCTGCATACTTCAGAATATGGTGCACATCGTAGGATTCGATCATGGAAATTGGACGCTAGGTATGACTTCCCAACAAGATGAGCCCGCCAGAACTTGAAAAGATCGATATATCGATTTTTAGGCGAAGCAATGTGCTACATCTATGTCTTCATGCTGCATTTTATACCATGTCTAAGCGTCGGCATATTGGTATGCGTTTCAATTGAAAAGTACCTGGGTAAGTTCCAATTCCACGTATTTGGGTGGAGCCAAACGCACTTACCAATTCTTTTGCAGTATTCATGCATCCGTTCTCCAAATGGACACAACAAATTCTGCGACGACGTGTCCGTTTCATGATGACAATGGCGACATGGGCACTAAGCATAGCATCCAACATACCTTACGCACTAAATACTCGTCTTTACCGCTTCAGTGACACAGCAGCGGCTTGCGGTCGAACCGACACGTGAGTGGGATCCAATCGTTGTGGGAGATCCTTTGATGAACAAGTACTGGTCAATTTAGTCTCCGTGTGTGGGTCACTGTCTCATTCATTTTGTGGTATATCTTCCCATTAACGGTTCTGGCGTTGATGTACACAAATATTGGTATGATGTTATGGAGAAGTGGAAGCTGTGTGATTACTGTGACGCGTCCTAGTAGTGGTGAGTGAATTGCACTAGATAATCCATAGAAAAAAGAAAAAAAACATCTTTGAACGAAAGACATAATGAGAGAGGGGCAGTTTGTAATTAACAAAACTGCTAAAAATGGTTTTATTTTGCCCAACCGTAACAGCGCTAAGCTTTCTTAGCATGATCCTAGTCCTTTAACCTCAAAACACGTCCTTTAAATGGCTATGAAAATAGAAAAATGGCAGGAATAGCGAAATTTCAATATTCAAGGGATCCTTTCTTATTGGGTGATTCAAACTTTTCTATACCCACGATACTAATCTAAATTTTGGAAAGGCGGATTTTGGCACTACTCTTTAAAATTTAGTTTTCGCTTCGTCAAATTTTCAGGAAATTCATAATATGCGCATAAAATAGGTTAACAACGGTCATAAGGCCATCAAGTTTGGGTATAGTCATCATTTTGCCATAAATTTCCCCGCCGAAAATCCAGGATGGGCTTACGAGAATTCCCTGGGCGGTCCCTCGCAGCACAATTCAGCCCTGCTTCACTTTGGTGCGGCTGCGCTACCTGAACCTGGACGCATCATTGAGCTTACCCAGGGTAAATATGTTGGCGCTCGTGTTAGCAATAGATACATTCGAGAAATGTTAGCACGTTTACTCTGGGTAATCCTAATGACGCATGCGGCCCCTGGTGATGTTGCCGAACTACATTCTTGTGCGGTTCCCCACCGTGATGGTGTTGCACCTCTACATTCTGGTGCGGGCCCGCTTCCCGGTGGTGTTGCTCCGCTGCAATTTTTTGCTGCAACTCCATTGGATGGTGTTGCCCCGCTAAATTTCTGCGATGATGCCGCACCGGATGGCGTCGCTGTGTAAGCTGTAAGGTTTTGGTACGGCAACTCCACCAAATGGTGTTGCGCCGCTACGCTTTTTTGCGGCTGCATTCACTGTATGGTGTTGCCCCGCTACATTTCTGCGAGGGTGTCGCACATTATGGCGTTGCCACGTAATTTATAGAATTTTGGTGCGGCACCTCTATGAAATGGTGTTGCTCCGCTTCATTTTTGTGCGGATCCGCTGCGTGACAGTGTTGCCCCTCTACGTGCTGCTGCGCCCGGCTACAACGCCTACGAGGGTATTTATGGTTGACGCGCGTCAAATTTGACGCGACGATACACAATGCAAAAGAGGGAGGAGAAGAGAATTCCTAGTGGGGCGCGAATGCTCCTGGTTTTGTCGTCGCGACAACCGCGCGAATAAAACGCGTTTCCATTTCCGCCGCATCGAGACAACGCGAAAAATTCGGGAAATTAAAGGCCGACGCGTTAAATTTGACGCGCGTCAACCATAAATACCCTCTACACCACTCATTTGCACTTCACTGGGATATTTTAGTGCTAGATCACAGCAAATTTGGAAAAAAATCGATAGTTTAAGGACTGAATTTCCACAAAATTCGTTCAGACTCGCAAAGCAGCGGACAAACTGGCGCCTCATGGCAAATGTCAAATGGAAGGACGATTGTGTACAAACAAGACTCGTTGTTACAAGTTCCCGAAGATCCACAAGTGAAGAAACGTCAACGTGATTTGACGGAAAGCCGCAGAAAGGTCCCTTATATGCCACCTGCTCTACGCTACTACGATAGTGCCACACCTGCATGGGTTCGTTGTTGTGTCGTCTTCTCACAAACACTGCATGCATTTTATGAGCACTTTCTTACTAATACAGCATGGCTGCCTCGTGTTCTCTTTTATATCTTGTGATGTATATAAGTTTTCCTCAATAAAACCGCCCTGGATAATCGCCAAAAGCATGCAGTTAGGTCGCATGCTTCACAGGGTAAGACAGTGGGAGGGATTTTAGAGAAATAGGAATCCCAGGGAATTGTGCCGTGTTTGGAGAGAAAGGCGAACAGGTTGACAATACTAATAATATGCACGATTGTCACAAATTTTACTACAGAGTATTTCATTTTACGAAGTGCACTGGAATGCGCTCATCGCTTATATATCTAGTCCATAAAATCTGGCGGTAGAAAGTTGTAGAGGAAGGCCCAGCGTGCGGCGCGGGCGCGGGCCGCCTGCCTATGGTAGTTGAATGCGGCATTGTTCAGCTGTTAGAAAATGCCATTCATTGGATTCAGAGCCACAGATTTCAACTTTCGAAATGCACCTCCATTTATGGAAAGAAAACATTTACCTAGGCAAAGAACTGATATATGACCTCCTCCAGGCCGCGCTCAACTACCATATGCTGGCCGCGTCGGCACACGCGTCGCAGCTTCAACAATTTTGTACCGACAGGATAAAATTAGAGCGTAGCTGCATGTTTGCATGAGAAATCTTTTCTGTTCTTGCTTCCTCTTCACTTACGTTTTCTGATCTACCCTCTTTCCATGCAAGCCCAGGAAGAGTGCCTTCGTTTGCTGGAGAAGAATCAGCCTTTACATGAAACTTCAAATGAGACTTATCGTAATAATATGGTCGAAGAAGTATAATCTTTTTTTTTTGCTGACATAGGCTTCATACATATCTTTGCGATTCTTGTTCTGTACACAAAAATGCGACTGTATAACATAACTACATAGGTTTTAAGACAAGAAAAACCCATAGGATAATGCCAAATTTTCCAGGTGGTACGTTTGTTGATCGTTCTCGTCGCATCCTTTGCAATTCTAACACTTCCTCACCATGCCCGTCTGCTTCACACGGTAAGTGAAGATTTTACGACTAATACTCCCATACTACATATACCGGAGCTTATTGTAGTAGAATAAGGAATTTGCCAAATGAAGAAATGAATCAGTAAATGATATGTATGCTGCTACAATTTTTGTTTTTCCTTTTGCCAAAATAACAAAACAGGGAAACAATATCTTGTCAGCTACAACCGCTATATTTGTATTCAGATGTGGTCCACAACACCACAATGCAACAATGATTGGTCAATACTGCTGCAACCGCTCAGCTACATCTTCTTATTCCTCTCAAGCGCCATTAATCCAATCCTCTATGCATTTTTGTCAAAGCGATTCCGTGAAGCGGCCAGTGATATATTCTACTGCAAGTAAGTTTCATTCATAGCTATCATAGCCACACTTATGTCCACTGAAATTTTTCCACTCATGGGTGTCAAACAAGAAAAAGGTCAGAATAGGGTACAGATTTCGGATAATCTTAATGCCCCAGCCCCATTTGATGCTATCTGACCCAGAAGCCTATCCTGCTATATGGAAGACTCAAATGGAGGCTCAACCAGGAAACCTAAACATTTCAACATACATGCAGTGAACGCCATACGGTCGTAGAAAAGCTGCGGAACCGTGGCGCGAGCACCCTGGTTGCCGAGGCAGCGGGCCTGGTGAGCAGAGACGTGGAGGAAAACAGATAAGTCGTGATTTCCCGCTGCCTCTAGGGGTACAGCAGACAACCAGAGTGCCCGCGCTGCGTTCCCGCCCCTTGTCTACTATCGTTTGGAGTTCACTGTGTGAGCCCTTGCTGGCTGCTGCTATACTCCTCGAGGAGTGCGGCTCCTGCCTCTGAAGTACGAAGACAGTGGTTTTGATACAAATCGATTGTGGGCGGTGCTCGCTGCTGCTGTCGGTGCGCGGTCAGTACGAATCAATACGTACCAAGACCATTGTATCCGCGCCGCATCCAGTAGAAGTGCTACACCTTTTGGGTATTATATCAGAAGACTTCAGTGGTGGACGCGGAAAATGGGTGGGAGGGGAGCGTGGTGAAAAATTGAAGCCTCTTGGGGACCCGGTTGGACAATTAGGCTAATAAAAATATTGATTATAATTTTAGGTAATTAACCAAGATTATTTAAAAATAATAATAATAACAAACAACTAAGAATATACTAGTACAAATTTTTATTTATTTTGTACAGTAATTTTGAAAATGCAACCCCTTCCACCCCCCCCCCCCCCCCC
>JARK01001446.1:148200-159875 GCA_000688135.1 Ancylostoma ceylanicum | reverse complement strand
CCCTTCCCCCCCCCCCCCCGCCCCCTCTGCGCTCCCCACTGATAGCCTTAGCGAAAATTCAAGTCTATTCAGCCCTCAGACTTTCTAGTTCACTAGGTGTAGTATTCAATAAGTGGACCTAATTAGCATATGTCGGATCGCAATCACAGCGTGCCAGCCTCGCTGAGAGTATTTACTGTTAAAAACAAGCCCCGCCCTTTTGTGAGTATCACCTTACATTCTCGACCAAAACCTCTCTGAATTTTTGCAAACCTCAGGATTTTATCGAATGTAGTTGCAAGAATGTGTGCCCCGTCCAAGAGAAAAAGTTAGATCTCGATGAGCCGACTCCAAAGTGACGGCTCAACTTTCAGGAAAGGGATCGACTACCGAAGTCGCCCTCACATCTCGGCTTACTTAAACGTTCCATTAGAGATCGCCCCGAAAGATGAGCGCAGCCCAAGTAGGTGACCGTAGTGTGTGGTGATTCAGCTTAGCTTCACATGGGGTAGGACACGTCCCATAAGTAGCATCCAATCAATACACTCGTCCCATACGCCGCTTATGGGACAGTCTGCATGCATGTAGAATTTGGTTAGCGACACCGATTACCTAAGTGATTGATTATGACTGATTTTCAGGAAAGGTCTCTTTTCACATCTCAGCCGTACACGATCGCGAACACGAACAATCGTCTCTGATCTACCAGAAGATTCCCGAGCACTGAATCCGTCTGCTGGTACGATTCGCATGAATCGGTTACGGTAGTATGAATGTGCCAGATTTAGTTGTCTATTTTTGTGTGTTTCAGGTTTTTAAACATATCAAATAGATCATCTTCTATCCACATATCGATTTGTTGTTATATCTACCTGGAATTTACCATTGATTAGCCCAGCCTAATTGTTCAACTAGTCCAACTGTCGACACGCAACTATTGATTTTTTTAAATACAAATGTTTGACATCTTCAAGAAGATTTGATCTACGTCCAGTCAACTGAATCTCTTTGTAAATTCCTCTCAATTCTATATTATTGTACAGGATTCCTCTTCTCACAATGTATACTGTATTTATTTGTCGTTCCTCTCGATGATTTCATTGAATCTCATATCCCGTGTGTGTTTTTTTCTTCTCCTTCACATGTGATACGAACGTAACTGTCTCATTTATGAAGAGAGCTTAGAGAAACAGAGATTTTGCAAAAGTGCCAATTTTTATGTCTTCTCTAATGTGTGCTGTGCTCCGATGCGATAAGCGAACTTAGAGCGCGTGTCAATCCCTCATGATCACCTACTTTCTCCCGGATTCTATCTCAACAGGGTCTACAATGATCTGCTTTTCTTGACAAAAGACTCACGTAAGCTCTCAAAGTTCTTAATACTCATCATATTGTGTGGAGTTTTATATAAATGTGAGATCTAAGTGATTCTTTCTCCCGGGTTTCTTGTTCTCGTGTGATTATACATATACATATATAGATGTATTT
Source organism: Ancylostoma ceylanicum (assembly GCA_000688135.1). Taxonomy (NCBI): domain Eukaryota; kingdom Metazoa; phylum Nematoda; class Chromadorea; order Rhabditida; family Ancylostomatidae; genus Ancylostoma; species Ancylostoma ceylanicum. The sequence continues at coordinate 158,408 of JARK01001446.1, read as the reverse complement.
GTGATTGAGATGTTTGTGAATGTAAAATAAATATGTCGATTTGCTGTTGCGGTGATCTTTAATTTATAATTATAAAATGCAATTTGAGTAGGCACCGTGTTAGTGGAAGAGAAATAATCATTGTAGGCCGTGGATGTCTAGGGGTAGTGGTACTGCTAGGGGTCAGCCGGTTCCCTCAAGCAGGTATTGATCAAGTCCTTCCGTGCTTCTGCTCGTCAACACGGATTCTTGTTAAGGTTTATCCTTATAACACAAACAACAAAGTGGGCGGTGCCACAAAACTGGTTAACAACTCAATTAACAGAAAGCCTCCTCCAGGATGGCTTGCTGGGGATGCTTGGCCACACAGGCGGGTTCTGTTACCTCTTGGTCGGGGGAGGGCCGCCTCACTTCTCAACGNTTCAATACGCATTCGAGTGGAAGTTTCTTAGTATTTTTGATTCATTGGTGATTCAAACGCATTTCATGCAGGAAATTCTACTTTTCAACTTACATTGCGAAGTTAATTTTCTCAGTCTTAGAGATGCTAACCGTAGCAGCTGAAATTGGTTACCTTTTTCACTATATTGCTTAGGGTATTGAAAAACGCCAGTGGTTGGGACCGCTCGCGCATGCACACTGTGGCTGTCTGCGCATCTACATGAACATTGCATTGATATCACCGTGCTCATTCTCGCTCCGCGGCACATGCGAAAGGGTCCAGACCAATGGAGTCTGCTAAATACGTTTCTTTATATTTAGTTTAGCTTGAACAAAGCAACCGCTATCAAATAAACTGAGTGGATACATTTTTACTCAATTTATTCATCAATTTAATAAAAACTGCAGGTAAATCTCTATACCTAGAGGGATGGTATTGCAAAGCAATTAATTCTGACTAGTTCTTAGATTATTGTCATATTTCTGAAGCGTTATAGACAACAATGTTGCAATATTCACGTTTCTTTCACGAGATTTATCCACATACAGTGAGCGTCGAAGAACTCAGCACTTTGCGGAAAGACTGCATGCGCCGCGCCGCTTGCTGCATGACCTAACGTTGGGGATGTTTCAATACTTATTTGTTTCTTTAATAGGTTCCTGAAGTTTTTTTTTTGCACTTTCTCATTCTCTTTATACTTTCCCTTTTCCTTACGCGTGTCTCCTCTGTTTCTGTTGAACCATTCTTCTTTCTTAGTGCATTTGGTTCCTGTTTTCATAAGGTGGAATTCTTACTACAGAGTGATACAATAGAAAGTGACAAAAACAACCTAAAATAACGTAAGTTCTCCGACAAGGAAGAAAAACATGAAAAGAAGCATAAAATACTCTAAAAAAAACAGTTGGACATGGTTACAACTAGCTAAAATAGCACAGAAGGCTGACCCCCATCGACAATCACTGCACATGCTTCATGTAACTTTGGATTAACATCATTTTAGTCCTGATATCTCCTTTTATTCTCGTGCTCTTCAGGCTCTCAGACGCAGTCAGAAATAGAGGCCGTGAAGAATAAACTCACTTCAACTACCTCCAAACGTCAGCGATTTGAAAACGATCTCTTCGACATTCTTCCGGCCAACCCTGTGTGAGGGCTTTCTCCATACATTTCCTCGCACAAAGTAGTTTCTTTCATTCAGTTGTCTATTCCAGCGAAGTCGTCGATCTAAGCGATGACGACGAAGACATTGTGGTGCTGGAGGAGAAGCGTGCTGACAGAGATTCACCTCCGTCGCGAACGATAGATTTGTTGATGGATGAACGGGAACGGATCCGAGCATCCCGTCTCAAGCCGTCACAGGTTGGTTTGCGCATTTGTTTTCTGCTGGTTCTGTAGCTACTAATACCCATCTCCATAATTCTGATGAACTAGACCTTCAAATGCCATCAAATTCGCTGTTCAGATCCCGTCCGACTCGAAAACATTTAGTGACTTCCAACTACAACGCCTTTTGCTACGGAGTAGGCTTAACAATCACATTCAGCAGGTAATGCACTGGTTCGGGCAAATCTCGTTTGTTGATTTTTCCCAGTGGTAACCTCTTACAGTTGTGTGAAAATCGCGAACCTGAGATACCGAAGGAGTACTTGCCTGACGCCTACTCTCAACATCCTTTGTTTGCGATAGCAGACAATGACGAAGAGGTAGCACTTCTTTCCATTTTCTTTCTTTATTTTTCTTAAATGAATGGTAATGCTTTCCCATCCTGGGATTGTTTAAGATATTCTGTTTTCATTTATGGTCACAACGGGATCATACTGGGATTATCTGATAGAAACCTATTGAAGACCCAAAAATTTACCTTTTTTCCCAACTTAGGAGTCGTCCACTGGTGAGTCCGAAGAGGAACAATTCTATAGCAAGACAACTATGATTGAAGACCTTGCAAAGCGTAATGCTGGACACAGAGCTGCTGACCCAGGTACTTCCACTATGTTCGGTTACCTCATTGTCTCGTTTTTTCTGTCTTTCATGATTTTTTCGGAAACTTTATTATGTTGTCACTCCAACGTATACTAGACGAGTAGCAACCATGTACACTCCTTTTGTTTCGACGGTGCATTTGTCGTGATAGCAGCTCTGCTGGCGCTGGGGCATGCAGCGCGGCTGGGTAAACAGCTGGCCCGCGATCATTCCAATGTTTTCATTAAATTTTTATCGCTTATTTTCTCTTGCATCTGCTTTTTCGTAGTTTTTATAACAGCTATGGAAAGAAACAAACTATAAAACTCAACGAAAACGTCGGACTGATCGCAGACCGCGCGGCGCGAACTGATGCCCATGACAAATGCACTATCGAGACGAGTCAACCGCATGTCTTCCATGCTCACTGTTTTTGTCTTCATTTTGTTCATTTCATGCCTGGTTTAATCTCATTTCCACATTGTTTAGTTATTCTGCGGACGGACGACTGGTCCTCTGATTCTGGCACAGACGATTTCATCGACGTACCCTCCACTGACTCTGTAATTGAGCAATATTTGCTTGAGGAGAAGCCTGGCACGAAAGAAGAAGTGCAAGAGGAGAAAGCCGACACTAAAGAAGAGCCGTTAGAGGAAAAGCCTTCAACCTCCAAGACAAGTGATGTTGTTGAAAGCAGTGCAAATGAGGAATCCCAAGATTCGAAATTTTCGTCTTCTAAGGATACTGACGATCAATGGGAACCAGCATTGGTGAGTGTGCATTAGATCATCATTGGTGGTGTGTTCGTTCTTGTCCATGGAAAATTTATGTTAGCCTAGGATGATGAGATACAATGGGTAGATCGTCAAGATAATGGCGATAGTGTGGCTGCTCGCAATCGGGACTCGGAACTCTATAAGGATTTGCAGGCAAGCTTGTTTCATGTGCTATGGCTTTATCGTTCTCTCGAAATTACTGAAATTACTTTACACTAAGGATATTGTTATGATATTTAGGAGTTCCTAAGTGCTTGTGGATTTCCATGGATTGAGGCTCCAGGTGAAGCTGAAGCCCAATGTGTCGAGCTGGAGCGATTGGGCCTGGTGCAGGTCGGATGCTTTTTCTGTTTTTTTTTTTGTTCCAATCGTTGATGTTGTCACCTCTGTATCTGCCCGGTAGTTACGGCTTCATCGATTAATTTTTTTTATTTTGTGTAGTAAACTCGATTCCTGTATTCAAATGACCCATGTTTATCTGCTGGTCTGTGTTTCAGGGTGTTGTTTCGGATGACAGTGATGTATGGGCATTTGGAGTTAAAAACGTGTATAGACACCTCTTCTCGAAGACCAAGAATGTGCAACACTACGGGTCACGTATCATTCAGCAGTCGCTAGGTGTAGTTATCTTTTTCGCATATTTTCTTTTTACTTTGCTATTAGAATGTTTGTTTTTCTGGTTCGTAAAAAGAGCTAGAGTTGAGCTTTTATGTGTATGCAAAATCTATAGGTGAAAAACCTCACTATTCTGAATAGTGCCTAGGAACCTGCATTTCTTATTTTTAGAAACCATGCTGTTCCATACTGCGTACTATTGCTTTTTTCATATGGTTTTTTTTTCGTACTCGTACGTACCACAACTTTTTTTTAAGGGTTATCACAATCTGAATTTGTTGGAATCGCCATTCTTTCTGGTGGTGACTACTCTTCTGGATTGGCAGGAGTTGGAGTCGTTAACGCCATCGAATTGCTGTCTGAGTTCGCTGTAACTCGATCTGCTGATGAGGGCAGGTCTCTGGAAGCTGAGGTATTTGTTCTTCTCCTGGATTGTGACTTCCTAAGGCTATGTGCCACTGCTAATAAGTTCTTATCTCCTATGTTTCCTCACTAAATCTAACGTTCATCTCAAACTCGTAAGGGTTTTTGTGCTGCGATATGCAAGTACCATATATGCAAGTACCATATGTTTCTTTCTGAACTTAAACCTTTGAAATTTTGCTTAATTTCTCAGCCATACATTCGTCTGGACGATATTTTTTTCGATCAGATGTTCTTCCGAATTTCAGACACTTTCCACGCTGAAGAAGATGGAGGAGTGGCTGAAGACATTTGAATCGGATGTAGAAACGCCCGAACCGATCGCCATTCGTCGAAAGCTTCGAACACTCATTAAGAAGAACAATGAGATGGACAGAATCAAGTTGGTGAGGTTTCTTTTACTACTCGTTCAGTTTTTGTTTTCTTTAATAAAAAGTAGAGGTACAGGGAACGTCAATTACGATTGCCACTCTCGCGGCCGCAACATCCATGCGGCGCTGGCGAGCGCTGTGGAATTTGGGTGTTGCCTCGCCCGTGCCGCGTAGATGTTGCGGCCGCGGAATTGGCAATCGTGATTGACGTTCCCTTTAAAGGAGTTCATGCACAAAGCCTTTCGTGAAAGCAATAGAAAGGGGGATTTTCCAGGGCAGTGGCGGAATTTTTACCTTACCTACCATAGCCGGCGTTGTAGACCGCTGTACCTCCGATGCCAGTTGAGCCTGTGTAATCTGTAAAAATGCTCATCAGTAATTCCATGCATCTTTCTTCTAGGTCGCAAATCCAGATGTTGTGGCTGCTTATTTCCGACCAAATGTGGACAAATCCAAAGAAAAGTTTCGATGGAAAAGCGTAGACGTGGAGAAGGTACGAGCACTGCTCTACACGAGGCTTGGATGGGATGACGCGAAGTTCGAGAGGGTAGGAGTTCAATGTCTGTGTGCAATGTGTTATTCCTATTCTGTTAGCTGTTTTGATTCTAGCAAACCCTTATCGCCCTTCAACGATGGAATGACTTCATCACTGGTAAAACGTCTTACCAGCGTCATATTACGTCCTATACCCATAAGCTGCAGCAGTCTCCGGACGAACAGAAAACCACGCTAACGAAGCGAGTGGAGACAGCTTTAGCGAAACTGGCTAAGAAAACTGGTTCGTTTCGGAATTGTTGGTATTCCATTTCATGAGTGTTTACTCTCAGCTGTTGCTTTCTAGGTTCATCCTCAAACCCTGCTGCCATCGCAACGCAGCCACCGAAGCCGCCTGCGAGGAAACTTCCTCAAAGAAAGGGGCGGCCGGCGAAGAAGCGCGCAAAATCATCACGAAGTTCTGCTAGTCCTCAAGACTTACAGTTGTCTGAGGAGTCCGACTCGGACGAGTTATCGGTGGTATGATTTTTTATCAATGTATTTAGTCTTTTTTATGTGCATGTAAATATGTGAAGTTTTATGAGTTTGATAAATTTTATCTGATGTTAAATTGGTCAGCTAACCAGGAGCATGATTTTGGTGAACAATTATATATAATATTCTATACCTGCATTCTCTCACGATGATGGTATTTCTAGCAGATCTTGAAAAAAATAGGCGAGATAGACGGAAGGGAAAATATCGTGAAAATACTGTTGTATTAAGTCACTTCCACTTCCAGTGGGCTCCCCATTCATTAGCCGACGGCCGCGTTGCGCACGGTAATGTTGATCAAGCGCGGTAGCGCTGTGGTCGTTGGTGCGCTGATTTAGTGCAGCTTCAGCACGGAACCGGAATAGATTTGGTAGGAATTGTTTCATAATTTTTATATGAAAAATGGAACACGTGTGTTTGAGCTGCCAAGGGACATAAAACTTCGAGGATCCCGATGTAGATCAGAAACTGTTACAACGACCTGTTTGCTGCTGACCTGTTTGCGTTGCAGTGATACGGACCAGTGGCGGATGCGGGGAAGGCGCCTTCTTCGCTCAGAGAATAGGTCGCTAAATTATTTAAAAATACTACAAAATAAGGACATTGTATCTTTTCGTTTTTGTTTGTTTTCATAATTACTTTTCGAATATTTGTTATTATTTGCTTGATATTAAAATTGATATTTTCTGCTATTTTGTTTTTCTATCTTTGTCCTCTAGATGGCAGAGACGCCACTTTCCTCCTCCTCCCTCACACACACTCTAGCTAGCCCCTTGCATCCGGCACTAGTAGGGACCAACATCTCTGGTTGTCAATATAATTTCGAAGGTCCATAGTTCTTGCTGGAGTAGATCGCACGTAAATTATTTATTTACACCATACCAACAACCGTAATCACTGCTGAACACTTTGGAATAATTCTGGCTCAGGCGGAGCAACAGAAAAAGAGTTTCGATGTCGCTCAACAACAGTGTTGTGTGCTATGCTCCACGTGGTAGTATAGCGACAGCAAGAAGGGTAACAGTACGGTGTCGAGATACTTTTGAGATCAGTGACTATGGCAAGTAATACTTTATGATGGTTTCGATGTCCTCATTGATTGCACTTCGATAGTGATTGTCGAAACACGTGCACCACGGTGTCACAGAATCTGGGAAGGATTATGGTACTGATTAGTTATTATGCGCGATTATTGAAGAACAAGGTGAAGCATACTGTTTTCGTTTTGTTACGTCGACATACTCGTTGATTTTGATAGGGTGCACCATAACTTTGTCTACACTATAGAATTCTGTCCAACGATGTCGCGAATGTTGAGGGATGAATTCGAAGTGTTCACGTGAAAGTCTTAAAAAGAACAGTGAGCCGTTTCTCATACAAATGTCGTCGCCACTTGTTTACTTGTGCGAAGAAGTATACTGTAACTCAGGAATAGTGTGTTCTTCCCAATTTTCCTGGTTCTTTGAGTAGGACGATTTTTGGGCTGAGTTCTCGGCGATGAAATTTCATATGCGTTTCTTTAGGCCACATGATCAAAAATTTCAAAGTATTTGCGTATTTGGATGTAGTGCCTCAAACGATTTCCAATGTGCATTCCGAACTATTATATTTTAGCAACAACGAATGAATAGGTAGATGTAGGCCGTGGATGTCTAGGGGTAGTGGTACTGCTAGGGGTCAGCCGGTTCCCTCAAGCAAGTATCGATCAAGTCCTTCCGTGCTTCTGCTCGTCAACACGGATTCTTCTTAAGGTTTATCCTTATAACAGAAACAACAAAGTGGGCGGTGCCACACAACTGGTTAACAACTCAATTAACAGGAAGCCTCCGTCAGGATGGCTTGCTGGGGATGCTTGGCCACACAGGCGGGTTCTGTTACCTCTTGGTCGGGGGAGGGCCGCCTCACTTCTCAACGGCTCGTTCTCCCTTCTCGGAGCCTTGTCACAACTCGCTTGCTCCCCCTTCTCGCCCCTATTTATACCCGCCGCGGGTGGTCAACCCGCCCCTTTTCCCGCCAACCTGTAGGTCATGATCATGATCGGGATCCCTGGAGGACATCATCACTATCGAGTACCAAATTTTCAATCACTAGACTCATCTAAGTATAGCGCGAAGTTGAGAAGTCCCTCTCCCAAACGTTCATCGATTTGAAGGAGGTCTTTGACTCCATAGCGACAGAAGCGGTCCTGGAAGCCCCGGATAACCAGGGCGCACCTACTCAGTGCATCAAGTTATTTCGCGAGTCTACAGCAACTTCACGACCAAAATTTCACCATTCTGCACCGACATCAGCATCAAAGTCAGGACAGGGGTTCGGCAAGGCGAAACTCTGTCTTCCTCCAGGACGACATGCGAAGATTAGAATGGGATGGAATGCAAGTTGATGGTTGATGACTTAACCATCTTCGCTTAGCTGACGACATCGTTCCTGTAACATCTAGTATCAGTCACGCGAAGAATATGCTGGCCGACTTCGACGCATGTGGAAAGATCTGGCGAGGACGATGAGGAGGGGTGGGTCCTGGATGTCCCATTCCGGCCCAACACAGTGACCATATCCGAATGCTGCAGCAACGTATACCTGGCTCAGGAAAGTCAACATGAAAAATGACCTCGCTCCAGAGTTGGGCAGGAGGAAGCGAGCGGCTTGGGGAACTTATAAGAGCATCGAGGACGTAGTGAAGAATGCAAAGAACACCAGGCTCCATACCCTCCTCCTTAATACAACATTTCTTCCTGCTTTAACGCACGCTTCAGTAATGTTATTTTATCTCTAATAAACGGCTTCTCAGGCCAGACAACCATGTCCTGCTTCTCGTACGAAAACGACTCAACCTCCACTGGAAGCAAAGTAGGATTTTCGAAGGAGCGGAGTAATAATAGCAAACGGGAGCTATATTTATTCATTTATTTGTACGTGAGAATACCTCGCTGAATGACAATCACAGCAATAAATAATATGAGTACAATGCAAATAAAAATTATTGAATCCGCGTTAAACATATCTGTAGAAGGACAGATACAACTCAAAAAACTTTAAAAATGACAAACTAATGAGCTATTTCTCTGAAGCTTGTCTACAAGTCTTTTGTGTTGCGATAGGGAACAGGCAGCTTACACTTCTTGGAAATTTTCAGAAAAACAGACCTTGCCCTTTGCGTGAAGGAAACGACCGCAATGAACTTCTTGCGATAGAGTTCATAATGCTAAATAGACCACCTTCAATGCAAGAGGAGGACATTGCGTAGAACTTATCTATGGGGAGACAAATGTTTCCGGAGATAATTTTTTAGGCCATAACAAGGTCGTATTTCCTTCTTCGAGCAGCAAGAAATCTCCAATATATCAGAAAATATGTCTGAAAGCCCTGCCTAGAAATAATAAATCAAGATAATTAAAAGCTTGATTTCCTATAGGCCTTGATAATATTATTGCATGATTTTGATTTATAGTGAGCAATGGTCGCTACGAGCAATCGCAGTTATCATTTAATCTTCACCTTATCACGCCATGCTGTTCCGCAGTCGGAGCATCCTGCGACAACTCGTGCTTGAGTTAAAGTGAGTCCAATAGAGCGTTTTTTTCCTCATCAGTGGCATAGACTTAATGTTAACAGCGAAAAAAATTCAAAATGAGTTCAGATGCGACCATGGATAGGCTTCCTCGCCCTTGCGTTGGGTGTTGGGCTCATCATCGCCGGCTCAGTGATGCTGGGAATTGGAATCTCGAAGTATAACTCGTCGAATGGTTGTACTACTGCCTCGACACCAGCCATAGCTGCAACCACAGCCGGACCTTGTAAGGAACATTTCAGCGAATTCTACAAATAGACACTTCTTTATCGTTCTAGAGCATATTTTGAGTTATGAACGGCTTTATAGCGTTGTTACTTTACTGATTTTTAGCCTTCGACACTGAGAAGATCTCACAGTTGATCCAGAGCAAGATCGATCCGGCTCGAATCAAAGCGAATCTCATACAATTCACAGCAACCCCTCATATGGCCGGAACAGACGCCAATGCCGGAGTAGCGGACTCCATTGTTGCGAAATGGACAGCAGCTGGATTAGAAAGTAGGATTTGGTTTGGTTAAACATAATTGATCTCAAGGTGTACTATAGGATCAGATTGATGGTTAGGACATAGACAACGTTTTGGGATTGAATAATCCACTAGTTATCAGTCCAACCCAATTCCATGAATTAATCCTAGATTTTCAGATTTTTTTTAGAAAAAAAAAACATACCTCATAGGAATGAATTTCAAAGAGCATCAAATTAATGCTAACAGATTCTGGTTTTCTTCGCTTTGACACGCTTTAATCATTCTTTCATCCATTCATCCAGTCATTCATTCATTCATTCATTCATTCATTCAGGTTTTTTTTCGCTCGCACTTACCACTGTACTTGGAGCTTGAAAGTAGAGAACGTGTGTTTGTTTAAAAATGAAAAATAAATAAAAAATGATAATTTTCGTCCGTTTGTCAACACATTTATCCAAGAATTTATTGCAACTGCTCGCCAATCATGCTAATTACATTCTTCTTCTTCTTCTTTTTCAAATGATTTTCTTTTTTCGTCCTCAGCTGTTATTATGGGGGGGGGGGGGGG
>JARK01001446.1:127292-148048 GCA_000688135.1 Ancylostoma ceylanicum | reverse complement strand
GGGGGGGGGGGGGTGAGGGGCGCAAACTCGTCCATGACCCAGCGCTACCATACATAGGAATCTGAACTTGTTGTTATCAATAATGAAACGTTCATGTCGAAATTTGTTTTTTCAGATGTTCACAAAGTGGAATATAACGTCCTGCTATCGTACCCACCTGATGCGGCAAATCCCAACTATATGTCTATCGAGGATTCCAACGGGAAAGTGATTTACAAGAGTGAAGGCGTTAGTCCAGCCATTGTGGCCAATGAGCAGAACAACAAAGGTGCACCTCATTTTTTTCTTTCTGAGCATGAACAATCCTTTCCAAAAGAAAATTAGATCTCTTTTTCCAGATGCTGCTGTTCAGTGGCTGGCGTTCTCAGCGAATGGAAATGTAACCGGGGATGTGATCTACTGTGGACACGCAACGGATAGAGAGTTCCAGTGGCTGCAGACATCTGGAATAAGCGTGAAGGTTCGTTCGTCAGGTGAAGTCGGTTAGCTCAGCTGATAACCTGGGCCTGGAGAATACCCAGGGTAATCGGTGATGACAACCTGTTAGTGGAGGTTGAATTTGCATGGTGTTAACGAATTTACCCCGGGTAATCTCACTGATACATTTGGCCTCGGGAAACAGGTGACGTTGGTTGGTCTTTTTATAGCTGGTGCTCTCTTTCGGGGAAGATTTGGTGTTTATAATTTTCCGATTTTTTCGCTCTGGGCTAGGATCGATGAAGGCATAACTAAAAAAAACCAGGCTAGAATATCAACTTTTGCTTCCTGCGTCTCCTACCATTGCGTAGTCTATACGACAACCAATCACAATAACCATAGTTGGCTTGGTTGATCACCGTTTCATGGATTCCAGTCCCACATTTGGAAGCAGTTTGATGGATTCCAGTCCCACATTTGGAGGCAGGACTACGAGTTCATAATTTCTATAAATTCAGTTCTCCGTATTTTCTCATGAGAAACCATGCAAGGGGGAACACCTCCAGAAAGGAAATTGCAGAATAAAATCGCTCTAATCCGCTACGGTGGCACGTTCCGAGCGGACAAAGTAGCGCTGGCCCAAAAACATGGCGCCATCGCGGCTATACTCTACTCTGATCCAGCAGAAGTGGCGCCCAACGGCATCCAGGAAGGTTTGTCCTTACAGCTAGGATTGGATCCTTCCTTTGTTATTTCCTAACTCATTATAGGTGATGTTTACCCAAATACCGTCTACATGCCTGCACATGCTGTTCAACGCGGAACACTCTATCTTGGGAACGGCGACGTCCGCACTCCTCTCTACCCATCGAAGCCAAACCTCTGGAAGTCTGGGTCCGTTGAGCAGGTATGCCCTGTTTCTGAGTGGATTGCTCGTGTTAGGCCCCTCTTTAGGCTCGACAAAATGGCGACCTTCCCTCTATACCTGTGATTCCAATTTCATATTCGTCGGCTATGGAGCTGTTCTCGCGCTTGGACGGTCCTGCAGCGCCTCGATTTATGCAGGGTACTGTATTGCGCAGGAAAACTCTGTTTACCAATTAGAGCATGGGAACTGGCAACAATCCAGGAATTTTCAGGAGGACTTAACATCACCTACAACATTGGACCCTCATTAAAGGGAAATCTTAAGACAAGAGTAACTGTCAGCGGCCACTTCGAGGAGAGGTCAGATATCAATTTTCCGGTGGGCGTGGCCTGACTGCAGTCACACAGCCAGTGTTCCAGGAAAATCCAAAACGTTATCGGATACGTAACTGGTGCGGAAGAGCCTGAGCGCTATGTTATCCTGGGTAATCACTACGATGCGTGGACCTACGGAGCCATGGATCCCAACGCCGGTACGGCAGTACTGGCAGAAGTCGCTAGAGCTACAGTACAAGTGATGAATGAAACTTCATGGCGTCCAGGTAGGTGTTGATGAAAATATGCTCCATTCGAAAAATATGACCCAGGCACTGTACGTTTCAGCGCGCTCGCTGATGTTCGCCGCTTGGGATGCTGAAGAGTATGGACTCGTTGGCTCCACAGAATTTGTTGAGGAATTCGCTGAGGTGCTGACGAGACGTGCTGTGGCCTACTTGAATATGGACTGTCTCAAAGGGAACGAAACAATGTAAGGGTTACGGTAGGATACCGTACCACTCCGAAATCTACTAACTGGTTTTAGATACGTCCAATCGTCGCCATCGCTACAGGATCAAGCCGTACTGGCAGCGAAAAATGTTCAAAATCCTAGGAAAGACGAGATCGCTGCTAACCGCACGACTGTCTATGATACCTGGTAATCAATAGCAATCGATAATCGATTATGAACATGCGTATGTTTGTACGCATTTTTAGGATAGCTCTGATGAAAGACATTGAGTATCCTGGTGTTCCCAATATACCAATTCCTATGGGTGGATCAGATCAGAAGAATTTCTTGGATTACCTGGGTGGGTTGTAATCAAATCGATTTATTGATTTCTGAAGTGAGTTCCGGAAAAATGATAAATTCCCATACAAGGATCTTTTTATATGTATACTGAATTCCAATTAGGAACCTGAGCAAAAAGTATACAGTCAAGTGAAATTTCGATAGATTAATTGTATATTATAATTACGCTGGTATAGATAATCGTGAAGGAAAAGTGGGCGTGCCCAGGCGACTCTGATTGGTGCATTTGTGCTGCCCATCACGACCACCCATTTGAACCCGAACAGCACGGAGCCCAAATAGAGCATGTATCACGGGATTGACGCCATTCGAGTTGAAGCAGGTAGGCGTGACGGACGGCTCGAATGCTCCAATCAGAGTTGCTTGACCACGCCCCTTTTCCCCCACGATGGTACACACCCGAATTACGTTGTTTATGCCAGTTCACATGGGGTACTGAACGAAAATTTGTTCTCAGTGAAAAAATTCATAACGAAAGTCAGGAAAGAGGAACCCATGAAAACCAAAAGAGGGCACTAAATTCAAATATTTATTTATTTATTTATTTATTTATTTATTTATTTATTTATTTATTTACATTGAATTCACAAAATAGGTTATTTACACCGTGATTATGACTGCAAACAGGCCGAAATTTTTATTGAAAAAATTTCTGAACCTTCCGTTCTATTTTATTCGTACAATAACTCGCAAAGTACTCCCAGGTATCCCATCAGTGAACTTCGCCTGGATTGACATGGACAAGCACTACACTTATCCGTTGTACCATACGCTTTATGAAACAGAATTCACCAGTGAGCATCTGATGGACGTCGACAGATTTTCGGTACTGCTGTAGGAGAGCCACGCCCACTTTCTCCACGACGCTCACAACGAAATTCTAGGTACACCGTGCAATTGGACGATATTGGATCGAAATCGCTGTTCAACTCGCTGATGCGCCTACTATACCTTATAGGTTTGTTACATGGGCGCTTATAGTTTGCGGTGCGCTGTGCTGTTGGGTAAAGTAACCCATGTTATTTCAGTTTGTTTACCCTTTCGACGAAACTCGCGTACGACTACATACCATCACTGGCTGGATCAATACAGTCATTGAATATGACCACATACACTGCAGACGGGTATCAGCAGCTCCTGAACATGGTTTCAACAGCTTCTGTGGGTAACGGCTCTTGCCTTCGTGCCAAATGTCCCATCAAATACTCTCCAGCAAAAATATATTGATTTTTTGATTTTTTGAATCTCTCCTTAGAGGGTGATCGTCCACAATATCCTCCTAACGTATCCTGCTATATTTAGTTATCCATTTTCTTTTTCCACCTCATTACCTAAGCCTTCCTTGATTCCCAACCTTACCCCAACCGCTTACCATACCCAGTTAAGTTTGCTATACCTCCCCCAATTCCTGCCTTTTCCAGAACCTTCGAAGTCTTTGCCACCGTCTAGAACTAGACTCCATGCCAAGGTCTGTTGACCCTCTGATCAGAAGCCGCCGCAACGACAAGTTAATCAAGTAAGTCCACACCTAGCATCAAACTAGGGGGCGTGGCCTAGCTACAACCACTCACTTCAGTTTCGAACGATGTTTCGTGAATCCACGTGGCACACCGGATGACGTTACCGCACGACACGTGTTGTTTTCCACTAGCAAAACAGACTCTTACGCAGGAAGTGTGATGCAACAGGTCTACAAAGTGGTATGTTGACCGGACATGAGTGATTCTGTTGTGGGACAGAAGTGAGACTCAAGCCACGCCCATTTCAGTTGGATGACATGGTCGACGCTACGAATGCACAGTTGCCTGCACTAGGTAACGAGCTGGCAAATCAAATATCGATCGTTCATAATTCATTGTTGTGTGCAATGAGTGTGCTTGCGGACCAGATTTGATATTACGGTGTTGTTGAGAGAAATTTTATTTATTAAAAAATGTTAATAATTGTGGAAAAGGCCATGGATAAAATAAATAAAAGTGAAAATAAATAAAATAAAATAAAAATAAATAAATAATAAATAAAAATAAGTAAATAATAAATGAACAAATAAATCAGCAGAAAGGAGAGGTGGTAGTGTCGTTCAGTATCACCCGAGAAAAATCAATGATTTTGCAACAAGCCACTGAGTAGGGAAATTACCTGGGTAATGCATAACCCCATTGAATATCTGAACTTCTGTGGTACCAGTGCAATTCTATATAAAAACAATATAATAAAAATAACAAATAAGCATTTCCGTTAATGTTAAGTGACTTTCACATTCATTTTCGGTAGCTACTCATTCAGCCAATCACGTAGCACACCTTAACACCTTTCAACCCCAAAGCTCACCGCTATCTCACCATGTTGGTACATTCTTTCGTTCGGCCACCAATACACAGCAAGACCCATCCGAATCATCAAGACCACCCAGGGTAAACATGTTGACCTCCGCGTCAATGCTGGGGGAATTTGTGGGATGTCAACACGTTTACCCTGGGTAATCTCAATGATCCCAGACCCACCGCGGTACACAGCGTCAAGAACTCAGCGAACACCTCAAAATCCCGCGAATCGCCTGGCAAACCGGCAAACGGCTCGGAAAGCTGGCGAAAGTCAACACACAACAAACGCCACCTGTTTAATGACACTTGTTGACTGAGTGTGAGAGAAAAATGTCGACATAAAGGACTTGCGGCAGTCACTTGGTGTGAGAATATGCGCCAATAAAATTTCGAAGTGGTGATATCACGAGAGTGTGCTTCTGGAATTCGTGTGGCTCCTGCTGGAGTGAAAAGCCATGATCTCAGTTGACCAAGTGTAGAAACTGCTGGATGCAATCATGATAGGATGGCCATGATGGAAAACTCTGCTACGCCATACTTATTCTATGTACACTGCCTTTCTAGGAAATTTTCAACACACGCCAAAGCTGGATCCTGGCTTGTTGAGCATAGACATCTCTGAATTTTAGGTTTTTTTAGCTTTTATAATCTCAAGGTGCCTTGCGATCACCAACCTTAACTAAAGGAAATTAACTCGAAGCTTGATGGTCAGCTAGGTTTAGTTGAGTAATTTGGATAACTGGTATAATTCAAGCCCCGTAGAAAAGTCCCATGGCAGTGATATGAACTCCAAAATGTCAACTCACGCCAACGAAGTATAGCTAGCAGATCAATCTCGCCCACTACATACGGGAGGCACGCATGCGTAGTGAAGTAAGTTTACCGCGCAGAAATGAACTGAGTGCTATCTTTCCGCGTAGAAATAGTGTGAGATGTGAAGGAGCTCAGAATGAAGAACCATGAATTTTTCACTGCACGTCCATTTGCCTATTTTAATGTTTGTGTATCATGAGGAGGAGGTAAGTTCACTTCAGCGCGATGAACTCACAGCACATGCGCGCTCCCAACAGTAGCGCGATGAGCGAGCCAGACCCCCGCTAGAAGATAACAGAGCACTTCTGCACAAGATTTTTGAGCCTGACCCACACTTCTGATCTTCTGGCTTGCCTCTCTTCCAAAAACACCTCTTCCAAACCTCTATCTTTGGTCGTCTCTTCTATAGTATTGAACAGAGGTGAGACTGTCGATGTACGAAATCGTTGTTGCAGAATTAATTTCTCGTAATTTTTGAAGTTATGACTCATTTTACAACTGTTTCCATGACATCCTTTGTTTTATTTTATTTAGACATTTTCTGACTGCCAGCAGCCCTAATAGCAATTGCTGCCAGGTTAGGTGGTTGCTAATAGCTGCTCATATCCGCTGTGCCTGAAATTCCACTACAGTTATATGTCCGCTCTACGCGGATAGTACGGCTGCGAGGACACGCTTCCACTAGCATAGTTTATCCGAATAAGGCACAGACACAATACAATAATATAGAAGTCGTCTGGCGATCCGGGTCCTGGGTGGAAGTCGGCTGGGTCAGAGGTGTGAGGATCACCCCTCGTGGTCGTCCCTCTCTCTGCGTGTCCATGGCTCGTCCGGCTGGTCTTATATGCGAGGCGTCGTTATGTCGTTCCCTGTAATCAGCAGCTATCATCTCTGAACACAGTGACCGTGCTTTGAGTCTATCGATATCTGCTGAACTGACTGAATCCTTACACTGAATCCTTACACCTCCCCCTTTTCAAAATACGTCCGTCCTCGGACGTGCCTACAAAAAGAACAGCTAAGAAAGAAACTAACCAACCATTATCGAAGAGGTCTGGCAGGGTCGCCTCTTTTGACACCGTGCTCGTCGATCCATCGCGGGAGGTGGGCACAGGACCACGACATCTCTATCGCGCTCACACATGAGGGTTCCATCGGAGTCACCACATTCATCTCCCGTCCGTGAGTGGAAGCGTACATGCGGAAAGCTACTTCATGCTGAATCGCTCAGTGATCCATGAAGAAGAGTTGCCATCAGTAGAACCTGGCTATCGTAATCGACAGATCTGCGTCGCCGTCAGTGCCTGGACAAAGTTGTTGCATGTTTGCTGCTCTTCGTTTGAGTGTGATTCGCTAAGTGACTTGTGGGATGTGCGCACGGTGTTGACGATGAAGAATGAAATGTCCTCGTCTAAGTCTGGCAATCTTAAGCAGACCTCTATAGCTCCACGGCTTCTATAGGTGACGGACACACCTGACGTAGACGAAGCGCAAGAATGTGGGGTGGCGGTAAGAGGTGACCCGCAGTAATGTGTCAGTAAATTGGGCAGCAGCCACTTTGGTGATGGTGGTGGTGGCTGCTTCAAGGTGCTCCGAAACTATGCGAGATGCTTAGGGGAAGCTATCCTGGAAATTTGTAGATCCACTGGTCTTGGAGGCGAACTTTGTGACGCGCCCGAGTCGTCGTGATGGCTGCCTTCAAGTTGAAGAAGGCTGTTCGTTGACGTGCTGAAAAGGCAAAGATCGAGTGCACAAGTCACATGGAGACTCCATCAGTTCCTCTGTTGAGTGAGGATGAGAAGTGAAGTCTTCATCGCACGCATCAATTTCAGTCATTCATCTCCACGTCGTAAATTGCTAGATCAAAGAAAAAGTGGGACCAGTGAAGGCCGACATACTGGGGTGTCGGACGGACGGCCGAAAGCAAGCCTGAAAGAGGTAGAGACAATCCAGGCATCAGAGGCGAACACAACTAAAGATGCTCGAAAAACAGAGAAACAGTGAAAGAGAATCCGTGAATCGGAAAATCAGTCGCTGCTTCCAAGAAGTCCATCCTTGTGGGTCCGACTCATGGGCATCAGCCCCGTCCAAGCATCATGTCCATCGCGATCCACCAGCGAGCAGATGGTACTGGAAACAGACAAGTGTTTCTTTGTGCGTTACTAATGGAGGAGTACTAGGAAGGACTTGAGAGAGGGAATAAAAACGGTAAGGATAGAGGAGGTCAATTCGGAAGTTTCGGCAAGGAAGAACAGATGTGAGTTGGGAAGGAAGCAAAAAGCGACATGATGGTGGCCCTGTTCGGGGACGAGTTTTATACTGCAGATGAAGCGTTATATTATGGGAACGGACGCAGGCGCTCGAGATGAGGCAAGGAGATAGGATCAGAATGTGCTAATCAGTTGAGAAAAGGGGGTATGTTATGAAAGTTAATCAGATGAGAAAAGAGTTGGCGTCGCAGAAGTTTGTATCGCTATGGGAGCCATGTGTTTGAAAGATGAGAGAATACAAAGCAGTTTTGATGACTGGTTTATGCCAAGTGCGCCTTGGTGTTGCTACTGAACTGATGCCAGACGTGCGTCCCAGCTTCTAGCTATAATTTATGTGATTCCTTGGAGGAAAACCTACCGAGTTGCAGGGGGGTAGGGTGGGGGGTACGAAAAGGGCAGAAGAAACTCCATTTATAGTGAAAAGAAAGGAAAAGGAGAGAAAAAGGTCTGGTTAGATCAAGTCTAATCTGCTGTACATAGTACAAAGAATCAGAAGTGGGTGCTTCGCGCTCCACTGGAGTGATCCTGCACCGAAATACGTCTTGATGCTTCCAATAGCATCTTGTCATCGCACCTATGGAAGCAGAGCATCCATGCATGGGAAAGTTGCGCGGTCGGAAACACAGAATTACGAACCACAACGTCACAAATCAGCTGCGAGCAATCCGCGCTCTTAGGCCAGCCATGAACCAAACCACATCAAATTGGGCCCAATGCTCTAAACACAAAAAAGAGATCATTCCTGAAATATTGAGGTATGAAACATGGAAAATGAAGGCAAGTTTGGTTAGCAGTCGTACTGCGAGAGAAAGGCAAGGAAGAGTAAGGCAGGAAAATATTGTTAGAAATGAAGGTTTATAAAAGAAGGGAAGAAGCAACAGAATGTAGGAGGGGATCTTCGAAGTTCGTTACAGAGAGAGAATGGGAACAAAAAAGTGCGTGGAGAAGGGATGGTAAGAACAGAGCAGACTCAGGATGGAGCGCTCCGATGGTTGTATCCTGAGACTGCTCAGCAGAGCAAGCAAAGATGGAAAACTTACCCTGGTGATCCCCACTCGGTCGGGTCGCCTCGCTGCTACCAGTTATATGTCCGCTCTACGCGGATAGTACGGCTGCGAGGACACGCTTCCACTAGCATAGTTTATCCGAATAAGGCACAGACACAATACAATAATATAGAAGTCGTCTGGCGATCCGGGTCCTGGGTGGAAGTCGGCTGGGTCAGAGGTGTGAGGATCACCCCTCGTGGTCGTCCCTCTCTCTGCGTGTCCATGGCTCGTCCGGCTGGTCTTATATGCGAGGCGTCGTTATGTCGTTCCCTGTAATCAGCAGCTATCATCTCTGAACACAGTGACCGTGCTTTGAGTCTATCGATATCTGCTGAACTGACTGAATCCTTACACTGAATCCTTACACTACAAGTGAAGAATTTATAAGAGAGATAGCTGAACTCCGACATCAAACGCTGTCCACCATCATGTTCCTTCAGCGGAGCTAAGCTGATAGACATTAAAAAAGTCTAGGCTTGGAAAAGAAAAAATTTTAGCTTCTAACTTCGTTGGCGTGGAGACAAATTCTTTCACGTACAGTCCTTGTCAAAAAGATAGACGGACTGCGCGTGCGGTTTCATAGTGTTGCGGCGGCAGAATCGCCACAGGACCTACTCGACCCTCTCACTTGGAGCATGCTCTCTCCGCATCCCTCGTCTATGTCCCGCCATGATTTTGCAGCCACGGAATCCGTCTACATTTTCGAGAAGGACAGTATGTAGAAGTCTGTGGAAGTCTCTGGAGTTTTGTTTTGTACTTCTACGCCAATCAGGTCGGTAGAGTTATTGTATGCCAACTGCCGTCTTGTTCAGAGTCCTAATAATGGTTTAAACGGTACTTTTAATCTGACCCAACCTCGTCATCCTGTCGTCCATGGTCCACAATCTTATTTGTTCTTGAATGCGAATTTGTGGAGTGTAGTTATGCATGTACGTTCACTCATGAATATAACCTATTTTATTTCGTCACCAATCAATCGGCAAGTTTGGAGGCAATCTTCTATTTGAGAGAAAACATATGCTACCTCAGGATTTCTTCCTCTCTGTACTGATTTCCAGGTACCAGGCGTTAAGATTGGGGATTTCGATCAATCAAAGGTTTACATCGCAATGTTTGATCGATCACCGGCCTCATGATTTTCTGGGAGGTTCAACGGACATTAATCATGCAATTCGCCTGGAAGAATCTAGTGTCAGGTTTTTCCGAATAACCAAGGATCCCACGAAGCTGTGGCTGTAAATTCTTGCGCCGGTGGCTGCAGCTTCCTGCTCCGTCATGTGACCGCGTGGTTTCTGTGTGTAAAAATCGCCAGCTGGCCATATGCCAACAAATCACTCATTCTTTTCGTTCGTCGCTTTATTGCCAGTTCCGACGCTGCTCTTGTGCAGTCACTGACCACAGCGACGATGGCGACGAGCTCTCGTCAAGGCATGAAGGCGTGGAGTCGTCGCGACCACCCGCGCGACGTCGACGGCGATTTTTTGGCGCTGTGGGGGCGGTTGGCGCTTGTTTCTCACACTCATACAAGCGGTGTTCTCGTTCAGCGAAACACACGTGCGATGAGCAGCGCTCTTAAACAATCGCCCTCGGTGACGGCAAACAGCTCCAGCTATTTCCCGATCCACCCGCACAATGCACCTTGAAGTGCGTTGCGATCCGTACAGCTTACCAGAGGTCCGCGTGGTGTTTGGCCATGTAATGTATGAGTTACACTGATTACACGTGACAGCTGTACTAATATTGGTTCCGGGCGTGACTTGTTTGCAGGAACTTGTTAGCTGAGCCATGTTTTAGGTGATAATGGGATATCTTACATCTGAGAATCTAGGAAAACCCTGGCCACCGGAAAATTTCTAGAACTAGGATTAAGCTATAGACCCACAACGAATCGACGGGCTTCCTGGAAATTCCGAACCTCGAGTGACAGCCAAATTCGGAGCAGATGCTATTGTAGTTCTTGAAAAGGCATAAAAGCTTTGGATCCCATCCGAATTCCTATCACACATGTCACCACTTTGGTGTTCACGAGCTCGAACATCTGGATCTAGGAGTGTTTTATGGAAAACGTAGAGCGCTACCCTTTGGAGTAACCCAACAGCTCTCTAGTGAGCCATAGTAGGTCAAAGAAAAATTTATGAAAAGCCCGTATAAGCACCATTTATACTCTCTAGAATAATTGGGCTCTGCAAAATTGCATACGATGCCACGGTGTGCTACATATTCCCATGTAATCCTCACAGTCCCGGCACTGGAAAAAATGTGATGTATTTTTGGGAAAAGCAAGGAGAATAAAGCAGACCGACCTGATTCGGTGACACGCGACGCGCACTTATGCGACGCGGCGCAATCATTGCCCAAAATGCACTCTTAAACAGTGCTCTGGCTAACACAGGATAACTGAATACTTACCACTCGTGCACGTCTGGCTTCTCCTAGGAACGAAAGGTTACCTTTGACCTAAAATGACTAATAAGGTACTAGAGTGAATAATTAGGGCACCAACCACGATCGTCTCTTTCTTTCCGGAGTTCAACAAGACAAAATGACAAGTTTTGTAGACATCTTATTGTATTAGGTTGTTGCAAAATCGATGTCGGATTTTTGGGCCACGAACTTTGGAATAATGCTTTGGAATGTGAAGTTGTGTCTCCACCATATATTTTGTACTTGTTCCAGAGCCCATTTCTTCCTCTTTCTGATATTCATCTTTATTCAGATCCACAAACTTTTGATGTGGTTTCCGGGCATAAATTAAAAAGTCCTCGTCCGCTAAAATTTGTTCCAAACTGTTTCGTGAACTCGAACTCGATGGCAAGAGGGTGGCTTGGACGTGAAATACTGCCAACCTATGCAGAAGGGAATGCTCAACAAAGTGGTAGCCCAGTGATGGCCCGAGTCATTTAGTACTGAAGACACGTGCCGCAGAGTTATGGACTCAAATCCGATGACGTCAAGGCCGTTTTGAAAGCACTGCTGGAAGCTAGTACCAGGAGACCTGTGCAATATCTCAGAGGTGGCCTTGAGGTTCATTATTCCATTATTTCTGGTGCCATCGGAGAAACGAACATGATGGAAAAACTGAACAAGTAGATCCAATTCGATTATCCTCCAGTATTTCACAGCGGCTCAAGACCACACTTTTTACTCAAGACACTCTGGAAGTAGATGCAGGCGGAGATCAAGACTCTCCCTTATATGCCTTACTCAGCGGACTGTTCCCCGACAGATGAGCACAAATTCAAGCGTGGGACCTATCCCTGAGAGAAAGAATGAGCCGCAAAAATGCGTTAGCTCAAAACGATCTCGCCGATTTTCCTGGGTCCGAAAAGCTTGGCTTCAGGCCTAATGGAACAGAAAGTTAGCAGAAAGATTGCAAAGATGTGGCGATTCAAATGAGTACTGAATCTGCAGAAAAGGTTCACTTTCTGCCGAGTTACGACAATTCAAAGTCAACTTGTCGAAATCCGACATCGATTTTGCAACAACCCAATACTTGTTACGTGTCTTAATTACATATGAATCTTCCTTGTAATTAATTTGTAGACCCTATATTCCTTCTCCAATATGATAAAACGTGTGTGGATGCTTTCTCAGGGTCTGCTTGACCTCAGAATCACGATTATGCAAGAATAACTAATGTCCGTGTATCCATCAATCACCTCCTCTTTCTGTAAAAAAAAACGACACAGATGTGTTATTCCACCAACAGACGCAATGTTTAACAAGGAAGCGAAAAAAGGCAGAGTTTACCGAGGAAAAAAATAAGCGACATCATGGGCTTCCTGCTAGTGGGTGGATTAAGATATCCCGTGGAACAGGCGGCAAAAAAACGTGCAAAAGGGTGCTTTCTTCTGGAAAAAAGCTTCTGGAAGTGCAAGCGCTATGTTTCGATGAATTTCTGAGGTATCCAGCACCTATAAATAAAGTTATTAATATTATGAAAAGATTTTGAATGAACAAAATTGTAAAAACAATTTATTATTTGTTGTAAAAACGGTACATGTCATAAGAGAACGATTACGATTTCTTAGAAGCCTTCGGAGCCCGCTATGATCCTAAAAGAGTCTTTACTTAAGGTGATACTATTCAATGCCTGGCCTCATCCTCCCTAAGCTTTTACTTCTTCGCAGTAAGTCAATGGTGAGGTTTTTTCCGCTGTGAAGCAAGCAGTCAAGATTTCTGCAGTAAAACAGTAGAGGCAGAGAACACTGCTAGCAGGTGACAGTTGTTCCAGTGAAGTTTACCATTACTTTTCTCCTGCCCTCTGTGAAGTCTCCCCTTCGAAAACTTTGTTACTTTCCTAACAGAAAAAAGCAGTTGAACAATCACGAGACCCTTATCCTGGCCACGTTCGACAGATCCGAGACGAATGAGCCTATGCTGCACGTCGACACTTCAAAGCATTGCTTTGAGCGTTCACTGCTCGCAGATATCTCGTCCAAATCTCACGTTCGAACGCCTGGCAGTCGAGACGACAGAGTGTTTGGCGAACGAGCAAATCTCACGTATTCCTGTTAACAGGCATCAGAATACAATTTTGTGTAAATGCAGACCGTGTTCGCACTCCTATCCTCGGCAAATAATGGTTCAGGCACCACGCGCGATGGTTTTTCTCATCGTGTGGTTCGTGCTTTTTTCTTGCTACGAAAAATATTGCCGTTCTGAGAGCAGCCACGACAATGATAGTGGCAGTGTGGTAAATGGTGGTTAAAATGATGTCGATGTGTTTAGAATGATTTGAAGTGTAGCGGACAAGATAGCGTAGACTATAAAAGTACTCGAATGAGGGAGTAGGTTTCATTCTTAACGGTGCCATTGTAGGTACCCACGTCAATAAACCATCATCCGGCTGTCGTCTGAACTCAACTACATATCGGTCACATCTCTCATAATTCACCAGTTGACTGAAAATACAGTAATTGAACAGTTATTGAATAAACTGTGTCCGGTTGTGCAATTGCACTACGACTTCACAGTATCAAATCTACATAGACTCCATAAATTCTGTCAGTAGAAAGTTACTGAAACGAGCCAAGCCAGCGACGCGTGCGCGGGCCGCCCCCTTGTAGTAGTTAAACGCGACCCCACTGAGCTTTTTGGGGACACCATTCATTAGATTCAAAGCCACAGGTATCAACAGTCCAAATACAAAACTGAAAATTCTTCCTGCTTGACAGGCGGCTCACCTTCTGCGCCGCTGCCTACAACAAGGATTCGTTCCGAACTTCACTAACAAGAAACGCCTATACGAGACATGCAGACTTCCAAGGGAAAGTCAACAAACGCGCGAAATTGAACTGCACATCCTGAGGATTGCTATGAAGGCGCAGCAAGATCAAATGTATACGATGCTAAAGTCCAAATACACTTCAATATTTGGGAAAAAGCAGAAAAAAAACGCTCACTCAAGCCGAAATTTGATTGATGGCGTTCTCGAGGCTGCGCTCATCTGCCACAGGGAGGCCGCCCGCGCCGCAGGCTCGGCTCTCCTCCACAGCTTTCTACGCATAGATTTTATAAACCGTACTGGAGCTTTGGAAAGTCTTATGGCTCCTAGATCTGGTGCAGCTTTCCCATTGTACCATGAAGGTCTTCGGGGACATTACAAGCTCCGGGCCCATCCAGGGTGGACGAGTTTTTGCAGCAAAATACGTTACAGTTCGGTATCTCCGCTATAATTGCCATGTTCGCCAAGACAATACGTAGAAGAGGCCGGCAGGATTGTCTTCTGCTCTGATGCATTGTACTTGTGGTCTGAATACTGTATCTATAAATCGGAGTGGTATAACCACTCACAAATAAATAAATAAAATAAATAACATTCCAATGAGGCCAGTGTCTTCCACGAAATACACTGATTTCATCTCAGAAGACTTGTTCACTTTAGAGGAGCGGGTAGCGGGTATCACAACCTTTCTCGGGACCTTCATGAGTGCGGAAACCGCTGTTACCCTTGCCACCCTGATCAGTCGTATAATAACGAAAGTACTGCGCAAAAGCTCGTAGCACTACTAGGAGTTACATTAAAGATAAACTAATATAGCACTCTTTGTCGCCGATGCTGATGCGACCTCAGTTTGGATACTTATTGATTGTCGGTGGTTGCGTCGCAGCTGCGTCACCGATGCCCCGCCCAAAATCGATAGGTATCAAAGTCGGGGTGCTATACTCGAAATGAAGTATAGCAACAGCCTTAGCAAAGTATATATTTATGCAAAGAACTTCTCAAGCTTAATATGATTTTTTTAAGTGAGGTACCCTTCTCCGCAAAAATGTGGGCCTAGCCAGGCTACAAATAGGGGATGATTTGTTTCATTTTCTTCTTCATTCCTTACTACACCGCAATCCAGACCAAACAAGGCCATTTCTGCGTACTAGACACTTCTGGCAGGCAAGATTTCCTGGATTTGATGTGTTTATTCGTGGCGTCCCCCCGGTGGCACAATTCCAACGCCCCAATAACGACAAACTATCACAATTTGTAAAATAGCAAATTGTGGCAAGTGGTGTGATGTATTGACACCGAACCAAACACCATACCGCAGGAATGTTTCAGCAAGTCACGCGCCAACATTTGTAAGTATGTACATTACAATTGGCACAACTGTCGTCATTTGTCTTTTGCTTGGCGAAAAAAAAACTGCAAAGGGTGCGCACTTCTACGAATTGCCTTTGTTTACACGGAAACAGCAACAGCAAATAACTCTAAGGAAAGCTGTCAATTTTACAAAAATCTCCGTAGGGCCTTCGTATTTTTATTGGGAAAATAAGATGAAATCACAAAAGCTCAAAATCCAATGAACACCCACTCTCTATTGATCGATAATTTAGAACAATATTAAAATTTCATTCGCAATGTAATTTATGTATATACACAAATGCAGAGCAGTGAAAAACATCAAGCGATAGTTTTGGCATCAATCAATACCAATCAATACCATCCCCACGTCTTCATGTCAGCGTACGCCTTGGCAAGCAGTTCTTCCCATTCCTTTTTCTGCTCAGGAGTCACTCCACCGGCGTTCTTCTGCATGGCGGCCAAAAATGCGTCGGTGACTTTCTTGAAAAGCATGCAGATCAATAAAAATCGATATCGATCAATATCAAGTGCGCAAGTGCGCTTACGTTGAATTCGCTCATAGGGACATTGTTGTCGCCGAATGTCTCTTTGAAGCTGCTCAACGCACTACGCCACTGCCGCTCGTTGTCAACCACATCGGGAAGCCTTAAGGGTGGGTGGACGGTACATTATTGATTGAGACACGATTTATGGGACACTTAGAGAGAGCCAGTTGCGTACCGGAAGAAAAATTGCAGCTCCTGTTGGCCGAGCATGATGAATTTTTGGGCCTGGAAAGCAAAGGGATTTCTCCTCGTGATAAAAGAATTCGTACAAATGGAGCAATTGGGAGGAGCAATCGATAGCTACGTTTTGCATATAAGCCGCCGCGTCCACTACTATTTGGCTATTTACTTTCTGCTTTCAGAACTTGTTTGTATCATAGCTTTGAAAAGAGAAAAACAAGCCCAACAGGTCCTACAGTGCCAGCGATGGTCAAACGAAAAGAAGTACATATTGATTTCCGCGCGTACAACTGTCACAAAAGTCCAAAACCGTGAGGAACTTTAGGTACAGGTCGTGTTACATGTATGAGCAGATCTAATAAATTTCCTGCCAGTTCACCACCACCCTCAGGATCTGTTGACTGAATGGACCAATCAGAACCGACATAATTGCCAGAAAATGGCGCTTTTTCGGCGAAGGTGAAGATAACGCGCTCCAATTCGAAATTACAAATTTTTGCGCAAAGATAGTTGTTACCTTCGGAATGCTATCGGGATCGATGTCCTCGGCGTCATAGTACTTTGCGATTTCCGGATGAAGCGTGAAAAGCCTGTAATATCCAAATATTTCCGGCAAATATTGATTGATTACAGCACCGCTTCTCTAGCCTTCTGCGTCTCCAGCAATTTCCAAACTTATGAAAAGCAAAACACGCAAAAAATGTCCACCAAGTCTACAGTTTACCCAACACTTCTATCGGGCTCCTTGTGTAAATTTGATTTACTCCGGCGATTTTAATTACACAGCAAGAAAGAACAGTAAATCAATAAATAGACGGTAAAATACTCACTGCTTGTGGTATTCTCCTGCAGTATCACGGGTCAGTTTGTACTGACTGGCGTGTTTCTTGAGCAGGTCAACGTTAACCATGGGGATGGCCTGGAAGTCGTTCAAGTGTTCGTGTGTTTGTTTTCTTGGCAAGTAGCCAAAGTCAGAAGGAAACACATGGGGAAAGAGAAAAACACGAAAAAGAATGGGAAAGCAGCTGCTTAGCAGGTAATATCAAACTGATGGCGGAAATGAGAATTCATGGATTTGTGGGCGTGTACAGTACGCCAGAAAAGGAAAAGAGAGTAATGGGAGCAGATGCTCCAGCTTAAAAGGACATTTTAGTGAGGCATCCATCACTTCAAATAATTATTATATTATCATGCATTTATATTATTTTGTATTTGTTATATATTTATTTATATTCATTTTGCATATTACCCCTCCCAAACTTCAGTTTTTATTCACTAAAATCCAGTTTTTTTTATTTCTAGCAGAAATTCTCCGTTCCACCGCTATTACTTAATTCCAAAGGGGTCGTACTACTCGCTGACAGGCTTTCTCATCTACTGGTTGCCCAGACCTGCTCTTCTGACCTGGAATTCAGGAAATAATAACCCAGCAGACCTGTGAGGGTTAGCCCAATCAGTTATCTTAGCTACCACGTAATGCTTAGGGAAATAGGGCGTGAGTGTTGTTGGTTTGCTAACCTGTTTTCCCCTGGTCATGCGTTCATGGATCCTAGCCGTGGACTTCCCTCCCTTACCGAGGAGCACAGGAGGACAGCTATTCCCTTGCTTGATTCCTTTATAGTTCTATAATACACCAGAAATCTTTGTATAATACTTGGCTTAAATAAGTCATCAGGATCACCCAGGGTTAACGTGTTGACGCTCGTATTGACGATTGGTAAATGTGTGCGGTGTTAAGAAGTTTACCCTGGGAAAACTGGCTGGTGCGGTCTAAAAACGGCCATTTTTTCTGTGATAGACCAATAAAATCCCTCAGAATCGCACTGTAGTCAGATGAAGAAAGATCATTGTTAGGAATGAATCCAAACTATGTCAATTCTATCGCATTAGATCTGTTTTTTTTTGGTAATTTTTATTTATCACTCATCACCATTGTCTATGCAACGAAATGCATGTTGAAAGACTTGGGGATTGCACGAGAATCCGATGTGAGGATCCAGAAAAAGTCCGGACACTTACCGATCCTTATGAACGAGGATTGAAAATGTATGCTTTGAACCGATCTCACAAGAACATACGTTTCGAACTTTGATAATTAACGATTTTCGAACTTTGGTAATCAAAGAAAAATTCCGTACAAATTATCATAATGAGGAAAAACTCCAATAATGTAGATGCTTCAAAATCCTGGAAGCCTCTACATATTACCGACATAAATCTAGGTCGTGAACAGCACGAGAAACGCCACAGGGAACTGCTAACATTGACAGAAAGGCTGAAAAACTGGAGATTAAAGGAAAGTTTTGACCACACAAAACTGATCCTCTCAAATTGCAAACGTATAATTTTCATTTCTGACAAAAATGGAGGAGTTAGCATATAACACGTAGTAAAAACCAAGCCCAAATTCCCCATATTTTTCTACGAAGAAGCTCAACTCGCCAAGAAATTTTTCTCGAACGAGGGATGAAGAGTGTTTTAGTTTTAGTGGGATTTCATGGAATTTCTCATAAGCTCAGGTACGAAACAAACACGAGAAATCTCATCTCCATGATCTCCAACTACAAGGTGGGTCCAGATAAAAGAGAATGTCCGTGCCCGAAGATGAGCACAAAACACATGTGTGGTCCTGGTTATTCCAAACATTAGCAGAAACGGTGTGAAGCGTGGCAGAGGCAGAATAGGTGGGCTGGTGAACAGCCAACTGACGAGAGTGTTTCGTTAAAGAGCTGTACACCGCGCCGTTGGTGTGCAGTAGCGGTGCGAAATGCACACACTCACACACTCCCGAGACGATAGAGCGCCACGCCTCCCGATCCTGGCGAGATGTTCGCCAGCCGCGGGAAAAACGTCGCCCCATCCGAAAAATCAAACTGCTGAATCGTCACATGTCACCTGTGCACTTGACTGAGCGATTCCATGAAATCACAGGTATCCAGTTGGATTTTGATGGATCTATCATGGGTCAGCGCCGAAGCTCATGGAATTCCTCACAGCTGGGGAGCCAATAGGGTTCAAGAAACCTCTACGACAGCGCTCTATCCTATAAAGTTGTCAGTCTCCTGAAAGCTCCGGCAACAAGCAATTCTGAATGCAGCGTAGCTACTAATTGTAATTATGATGTAATGTAGCAAAAATTGTCACTTTTTGTGGTACCTTACATATTGCTGTCGCGAATACACATATATCGTAGAGGTCAATCACTTTTGCATCACAGAATGCCAGCAGTCCGGTCTGCCGCACCGCTCCACCCGTGCGGCGCGGCAAACCAGCTAGACTATGTTGCTACCGGCCGGTGTTTTCCACCACTTTCTTCACATCCTTTTCTTCATTTCGAAACGCCTGAGTGAAAACACAATCAGGACATCAATGCCGGCGACGCTTGATGACCAAAGCGACCAGTTGTTCGGCCGCATCGCGTAGATGGTGCGGTGCGGCAGACCAGGCGGAAGGAATTCTGAGAGGCAAAATCGATTCACAGGCACTTCATGTACTTAAGTGATAAAATAAATGAATGAATAACGTTTTTCTGCTGTCAGCCACACCTCACCCGTACCTCGGCAATTATTGTAACTACTTCAAGGACTGTATAATATTATGTATTTTATGTATTAAAGGTGAAATCGATTTGGAACATCTTCCGCATGAGCATGGAGGAGAAATCCAGACGATGGGCCTCGGTCAAAGTGCCCATTCGTTGGAATGAGATCGCTAATGAGTCGAAAACAGATGCGATTATGAGAGTGCTCAACAACCTCCGAATTTCACGTTCATGTTCGTCTCACTAGCATGCTCTGGATCTTTTCCATATGTTGTGAAAAAGTGAAATCTGCTAAGGAAGCCGAACACATAAATAAAAACATAAATAAATAAATACATGACATTTCTTTAGAAAATTTGCTAACACATTGCTTACGTGGGAGGGCACTCAATTTATAGTGGAATTTGAAGTCCATGCCCTCCTTATCCATGGAAATGAGCTCATTCCATGAGGAAAGATTGCGTTATTACTGGAACTGAGTGTCTTTTAAACAAAATGGTGATGGGTCCTAGGCTTTTCTCTCGTTTTCTTACGAGACGTCTACAAAAAACCTCTGTGTATTTGGCTCAGTGGTAAAGCAGTCGACTATCGCGCTGTAGGTCGCAAGTTCGACTCCCACAATTGCCCGAGTTCTTGCATCATCCAAAATCTCACAAAAGAACTCTCGCGAATCTTGGACAGTACCTCTACCGATAACACGTACGGATGGCTCAATCGGTAGAGCGCCTGACTATCCGTCGGGCGGTCGCTGGTTCGAGTCCGGTGGATATCCAAAGTTCAAGGGTCAGTCTCGTAGTGTTTGGGGTTCACTACTTAATACGTCCCCCGCGTTCTTCATCAGCTTGACAAGGATAAGGGCAACCTGGATGAAGTCGCTTCGATCGCAGCCGAACTGCACGAATATCTCTTGGAAATTATTGAAAATCTTGGCGAATATGAACAAAAAGATGAAACCCATGGAATTCGAGGACATTGCTTTCAAGTGGCCATCAGATTAGTGATCAGCATTTTGGATTGCTCACCCCCCCCCCCCCCCCC